>QVRM01003300.1:0-124203 GCA_003439945.1 Dermanyssus gallinae | reverse complement strand
ATTAGGAGGATGCCCTCGCTTTTAGTCGGCGCCAGTGTCAGGCCAACCCCCTTCATCCAGCCAGCGATCTCAACCAGGGCGTCATTGGCTCTCAGTTCTAGTTGCTGGGGTGAGCGGGCCTGGACCATAACTGCGAGGTCGTCCGCATATGCCAGCAGTTCAGTGCCTTCTGGAAGGTTGTCTAAACGTAAGACGTCATCGTACGCCAGGTTCCATAGAAGGGGTTCTAGGATCGAGCCCTGGGAAACCCCGGCCGTCATGTCGAACTCGAAACCCTCACTGACTATGCGCCTCTCGCTCAGGTAGGACGAGATTGCTCGGCGCAGGTAGGGCGGGGACTCCCTTCTTGAGTAGTGTGTCCAAGATTACCTTCCAGTGCAGGCTGTTGAATGCGTTTTTAACGTCCAGCAAAACAACCAGTAGCAAGCCTCTAGTACGAGGCGGGGACTGGCGCAGGGCTTCCGCCTAGTAGTAACCACCTGCTCTATCGCTGATAGGACTGATCGGCCCTTCCGGAATCCGTATTGTGTTGGCGAGAGGAGGCCGTGCTCTTCTGCAAAGCACCGCACGCGGGACTCTATTATTGATTCTATGCCTTTGGCTAGCGTGCTAACCAGGCAGATTGGCCTATAGGAGTCAATCCCTTTCGGGATGTGTACCAGATCCGCTTTCTTTCAGGCCATGGGGAAGGAGCCGCTGCGGAGTATTTGGGTGGCTACAGTGGCCACTACGTCAGGAAATTCTTTAAAGAGTACTTTCGTGGCCGACACCGGAATGCCATCTGGGCCTGGTGCCTTACCGGCCTTCAATCTTTCCCCCGCAGCGAGTACCTCTGTCGGGGTTACCTCTGGGATGTAATCCTCGGCCGTTACTACTTCATACAATAACCGATCGAATGGAGGATGTTGAGGGAAAAGCTTGTTAATTACTCGGACACGTTCATCAGGGGAAAGATTTGCCTTTTTTCTGATTCCTGGTACGCCACGTATCAGCTTGTAGGGCCGGCCCCATGGGTCCTCCTCTAGCTCTGATAAGAACTCCCTCCAGCAGCGATATTTGCTCTCCGTTATAGCTATGCGTAGACAAGCTTTAAGGCGCTTAAAATCACAATAAAGGTGTACGACACAAGCCTCATCTATGTTGCTGCGCCTTGCCCTGGTGGCATTTCTTCTGGCCCAGATGCAGCGTCTACGGGCCAACGCAATTTCCTCGTTCCACCAGTATTTGGTAAGACAAACCGGTAGCGCATAGAGTGTCCGCGGTCTTTGAACGGCTTGCTACAGACCTCTTGCAGAATTTGCAAGTCCTAGGGGCACTGGGGTATCCCTCTTAAGTCTAAAATCTTTGTCAGCTTGGCCCGGAGCGTTTTGTTATCTTGCGGCTTCCGCTTTGGTGTCCTTGTTAAAAACGGAAAGGGTGTTAAAGTGGTTGTTTTACTGACGTCATATCTATACAGTAGTGGTCGCTAAGATTTTCTTCGTCAAGCAGTACGGTCTAGTTTAAAATTTTGAAAGCATGCTTGCGTTTGCAGATTGTCAGGTCTATGTGTGATTCCATTCCCGGGGGTGGAAGGTAGGATTCAAGCCCTTGTTCAGGACAACCATGTCCCCCGCCGCTAGCCATTCTAGCAGCACTGTACCTCTTCTGTTAATGTTGGTAGGCCCCCAAGAGTATTGAAGCAGCAAAATCTCCAGAAAAACTACCAGTGGCAGTGAGCAGCTCTTAGCTGACCACTCCATGTCTGTAGCATTCCTACGAGGTCCTCGAGCGTTCCGTTAGAGCTGCTATAACATGAGTAAAAGCGGCCAATCCCGTCTATGTCAATCCACGAGAAAGATAAAGCCGCACCTCTGCCCGTTTCTCGGTAGCAGTTTAACGTGTTTTGAATTATACACGTGTTTCTACGGTCGGTTACCACCCATGTTGATAAGTTTTTTCGGCCAGAGCCATCTGTTGTGACGAAAAACAAGCAACAACAAGCGCGGAAGGCAGTCAGAATGCTCAGCACAAGACGAACAGAGTCACCGAGAGGCCGCAAAACGGAGGTAACCGCAGGAGTCCGAATCGGAATTTTGTACCCGGCACTCCAAGGGATGTTATGGACCCCTCCCCCTCAGACGGAAAGGTCCCCCCACCCGAAAACTCCGCAGACCACTAAACTGTAATACAGTGGAACTGTGAGAACAACTCGTCATCACTGCTGCTACTTCCTAATAACGCGATACAGCAAATATATGCCCACGTATTGACAGAGACGTGGTCTACCTCACCTCTCACACTGCCACTGCCAAGTTTCTACGCTGCATGTGCTCTGCTTCTGAGGATCGGCGCAACCGGACACGTTAGCGGTGGCGTTGCGGTGTTTTATAGCCACCGTCTAGGAACAATGGGACCAGTTTTTGTCGAAGATAACTGGAGGGAGAAATAGTCACCATCATAGCAATGTATGTGCGACCTCGAGAGCGGAAGATACTGACATGCTAACTGAGAAGCTGACACTATGCTGTCGATTCGTGTGCAGCAGGAAGCCGGTCATACTAGCTGGAGATTCAAATGTCAGACTTGACTTACCCGATAACAGTTGGACAATTGCGTTATGGATACTTTGGATGCGTTTGGCATATGGACTGTGACGAACTCATAGATCCCGCCCTTCGTTGGCTTTATGGGATCATCCGTGATACACATATTCGCCACAAACATCGATAAGTACTGTATGCGGTACGTCGGGCCCGAAGATTTGCTCAAAGAAGGCGGACTTATAAAATGGCACGTACCCGTAGAGATTGAAGTCACTGTCAGCCCTCACGACAATCCTTCCCTTCAGAAAAGTCGAACAGAAAGTAAGAAGCTCGACATCCTCAAGCTCTAAAAGCTGTCTCGATTACTCACTCATACAACGAAAGCCCAGACGTGAAGTCGTACCATTAATTCCTGAGCGACACGCTAAGGAGTTGTGTATTCCCGAAACGACCTCCACCCGCCAGGCCGTGGTGGAACCCTGAATGTTCAGCGGCAAAAGCAGATCTCTCTCCAGGTAAGTGAGCTAAGCCGACTACAGTTTCAGAAAAGGCAGGAGGCGAAGCTTCTAGACGAAGTTACCCAAACCCCACACGTTTGGCTACGATTCTCAAGACCTCGTTGATCCGGAGGGGCTCCAGGCACACTTCAGGAAGATCCTGAGCTCAGGTGACACGGTTCTTGTCGAGGTGCCGTATTACTACTCATGTTGGCTGCCAAACGACTTCGAAGACATCGTGGATCTTCAACGTGATTTCACGGTTGTCGAAGTCACGTAGGCCATATTCAGGTTACCCAACCGGAAAGCATGTGGTTTGAGACCATGTGGTTTGAGAGAGACGGAAAGCATGTGGAGAAAGACGGGATTTTTAATGAGCACATTGCAGGAGCATGGCGTTTGTACGTTGTTGGACTAAATTGTTTAATGCGTGCTTGTCCAGCGGAAAAACTCCAGAAGCTTGGAGAGAATGCACCATGGTCGTAATCCCAAAAGGAAAGGGTGATCCAACAGAGCCTAAGTCATGGAGAGGGATAGCGAAGAAGTGCTGCACCTACAAACTGTTGTCCAGCATCCTTATCCAACGTCTCACGGCATTTGTGGCAAGACGTAATGCCCTACCAGAAGAACAACACGGTTTTCGCAGCGGTAGATTTACGATGGCGGCGTGCGCGATACACCTCAATGACATCGGGACGACACTAAGAAGTGCAAGGCGACACCTGTTTGCTCTCTTTGTCGACCTTAAAGCAGCATTTGATTCCGACTTAAGATGCATTGTACTTTCTACTTTCACAACATAGTGTAACACAAAATATCATGGGGCTACTGAAAGATATCCTACAGAAGAACCAGATATCTATTGACGATAGAGAGCAGACAACAGGTTTCGCTCAAGGCGACAACCTAAGCCCACTGTACTTTGCTGTCCTCGTCAATGACCTCCTCTCACACATCAAAAAGCGACACCCCTACGTAAACGTAATCATATACGCAGACAACCTCGTTATGTACAGCCCGAGTAAATTTCACTTACAACAAGCGCTGATTACTCTGCATAATTATGTTGCGACTGTAGGACTTCAAATTAGCAAGACAAAATCCGAAACTATGAAGTTCAGAAGATGTGGGAGGCTGGCAGGTAGCGCCTCATTCCGCCTTGACAGACAAAGCTTGAAAATAGTAAACTCCTTTACGTACCTCGGCCTCACATTAACAGCGACGGGTAAGTCATTGTCAGCGCATATCGAGAAACGAGCTCGGAAGGCGCTCGTGGCTGCAGCTATGATCGAATTTCTACAGAAACTTGCAGTTGCTACGGCCATGAGCTTATTCGACCTGAAGATTGCACCGACAGCCCCCTATGAAATCCAGATCGTCTGGGAGAAACTAACGGTGCGTGACCTGACAACCTTGGATAGAGTGAAACCTGCATTTCTGAAAATGATGCTCGGGTTGCACACGACATCGAGAAACCGACTGGTCTACTTGTTGACCGATACGCCATCGTTTGTAGAAGATATACGCTAGAAGAAGTCTAATCTTCCAGTAACCCCAGCCTAATGTACCTTTGTTGAAAGACACAGCTCGAAGCGACTGGAGACCGACCCACAGTTCATCACAACACCAGCAATGACTGACTCGAGCTGGAAGAGGACAAACAGAAGGAATCACTTTTTGGTCACTAGGTTTGCCGTGCACGGCTTCCACCATTTGACGTGCATGACACAAGGTTATCATGAACCTGAACAAACCTGTGTCTGCAAATACTGTCGAAATATGTGTGGTAGATATTATATGGGAAATTGTAATCAAATTAGATCATTGACCCAACTTACAGACTTGAACGTTTTATCACCCTGACGATGTTGGTATAAGAACATATGTATTTTATAAGTAGAAGTCTATATGTACACATGTGTATACTCACTAAGTGTCAGCTTATAGGACATAACTAGGTATAATTACACGACAAAGTGTGAAATAAATTGAATTTGATTTGATATAATATATGGGGAATATCTCTAGCACGGCAAGGCCTTGGGCCTGGACGACTTCGCGGCCAAGCTCATGCTGATTTCTATTTAGAGTAACCCAAACTTCAGACTAATACCGGCAACTTAAATATATAATAAGGAAATATTAGCACGATACACACAGCTACAGATACCATTTAACCAATTCCTCCAGTTCGGCTGAGCTAGTCTGACTTCAGGCAGTTCTCCGACCGAAACCAATAGGGTCATGGCTTCATGATCATAAACATGATAACCACAAGCTGCCTTTCAGGTGACTTGTGGTTGTGTCGGCCGAAGTCAAGCTCCTCTTTCTTAAAATTCAAGACGATGATAGGCTTGTACCGCATGTCTCCGTTGGGGTGTCCAATTTATTGGTTGTTCCTACCAGGGCCAAAAGGGATTGTTTTTCTCCTACAAGAGTTTTCCAACTGTCTTAAAGCCGGGACCTCTTCTACTACCGACATAAACGACGAACCGATCTTAAAAGCAGATACGCACGTTTTCCTGAGGCAAATTTCACATTTCCATCAACCAACAACTAACGCTAAAAAATCATTTATCTTGAAAAAATATAATAACAGTAAAACATAAGAACTCACATATAGAGAGGAAAATGAACAAACATCACGCCTTGATATTTTACAGTAAATAGAGAAGTGAACGGTAGAAACCACGAAACCACATTTGCACTAGTGTGAGATGGCTGAAAGAAGCTTGCATAGCGTAAAAATCTATAGTAGGCTGCAGTAAAAATATTAAGCGCATCTACACTACCAGTCGTGGAAGTTTACTCGTGGCTCTGGCCATCTGGTACTGGATTCATGGATCCTGGATAAATTGTGACACGGAACTGAGGGAAAAGCGACACAGTTCTACTGGGTAACCACAAGCTGCTGACGACTAGATTTCGTCGAGCACTGACTCTCTAGCACCCAGGACCTAACAGGGCACGGAGCTTCCAGACGTACTTATGCAAAATTAACTAGGCTGATGAGAAATGTATAACAATGTAACTAAAACGAATAGTATCTAAGACACTATTGCAAACAAGTATGTGTTATTGCAGGGAAACAAGTTGCTCATTGTGTATTTGCGTCGTTTGTTTCTTTCTTGGATTATGAGATTTCTTGAAAAAAAATGATAACATCTTGTATAAAACTAGCTGACTCCATAGAGAAGCATACTGAGCTTTACAGTTATAGTCTACATAGGGCATTTACACGTAAATAAGGTGCAATTTGGCACTCTATACCATTGTTATAATGGCTTGTCAGCGGTATAACTGCGTCTCTTCTGGCCAGATTTCCATATATGAGCGAACGTAAGGGTTAGCTGTCAATATTCACCTAAACTGCACAACGTCACGAGCCGCGCCTTTATAACATGTACTAAGGACAAAGAATATGCGTTTCCTCATCGCCATGTTGTATGTAAATTTAACCTACCGATCATGAATATTCGCGTAAAGTTTAGCATCATGGCTGAAATGCAGGCCTAGCGGATGACGAGAACAAGTTCACCTGGAACTAACTGTGTCAGTTACTGCTAAAGGCAGTTAATTGTATTTGCGGAAAGCACACGACGTACGACAACTCCGTATAAGCCAACGACCTCTTAAACATCGTCGTCAACTTAACCTTATCAGTCTGCTTCTGGCATTCGATTCGTGCGGCCACGTCGTGTTTTGCTCCGTGTTCATTAGCTGAAAAGTGCGGGAACCTGAGGCCCTTAACGGGCTGACCAATCATGCCTGGAAGTTAAACCGGTGAAGAATCCGGCGTGACATTTAAAAAACTGCAAATGACACCGTAAAACTGTTTTTGACGCAAAGTTTACGCTGCGAGATCGAACGTTTGATTTAGAACGTTTGAGAGCGACCGGTGCTACCGGCTCGGTTGTTTACAAGTAGTGGCATTAGCTGACTAGCTCAGTTAAGCCAGTGTATATAATTCTGTATATATACCCTGCAAGTGTACATAGTTCGTGCTGCCGCGATGCTCTCGTGTATATAACGCACTCGAAGTGTATATACTAGTGTATATATTTGCCACACACCACAAGCAGTGGTTAGAGGTGGTAGTAGGCACTGTGCGAGTGCAAGTAGCCGGCGGTGCAGGGGCAACGCCTCGGACTTCGATCAAGTAGAACGAAGTTAAAATCCCAGCGGATTTTTTTTCTTTTTTTCTATAAATTTAATTTTTTAATGTGTATATATATATATATATATATATATATATATATATATATATATATATATGTATATATATATATATAATAAATTCTCTAAATTATCGTTTATTAAGGAATAAAAATGGAGCTACAATTGTCTCCCGAGAACGTGTGCACAGGCAATATTACTCTATCTCGTATAGAGTCGGCTGGGACCACTTCAGCAGCGTGTCCCGGACGGATGCCGCGTTCCCGCGTTGGACGTCAAGGTCGAGGCGCTGTCTCAATTTTTTTAATTAATTGTTTTCTCCCTTTTATTAATGGGTTTTTTGTATTTTTTTCTTCCCTCTTTTATTAATTAATTTTTTTTTAAATTTACTTTGGCAATGTTTCGTCCGCCCCATAGGACCCCGATAAGCCCGGGCGCGTGGCTCCCCAAGCTATCGCCGAAGAGGAGGATGGCGGGTCCTCAACGGCACTCCCTGGTAGCCTTTCCGACGTCACGGAACTGACAAGAGAGCTCTGCGCCTATGTCAGCGGACGCAAAACTCCAGATACGGCCGTGAAGGTTTTGGCGGAGCAACTCCGAGCGGCTGTAAAGAGTGCCCAAATGGCACTTAATAGGCCGGAAGGAGCGGACGCAGGTACACAAACGGAAAGAAATACAACGGACTCAAGATGCCAATGCACCCCAGAAGGCTTTGCCCTGGAAAGGCAGGCCGAAAAAATCAATCAAATGATCGAAGGCTGTGACACCAAAGAGGATCTCAAAAGCCTCTTCTTAGAAGACTGTTCTTCAGCTGTCTACACAAGGGTGACAACCCTCGGAGCCAGCATAACAAGGGATAGTCCCCTCCGGGTGCTTGTGGCCAGGGAGGGGGACGCATCCAACAGTGTCACTTGGAGGAACATGGCCTGCCAGTTCCAGGGCATTGCCGGGAAAGCCGGAAGCAAGGCAGGCGTGGTACTGTCCCGCCGAATAACGGAGTCCGGAGACGACGGGGAGCTGACTACCAGGGCGCTGGTGGCACTTCGGCTCCCCAAAGACGCGACGCTGCTCTAGCACAAGAATCTCCTGGAGCAAGCACTAGTAAAGGCGAAGGCCCTCATGGGTCCAGAAGACCTACCGCCGATCCCTTGCTAAATGACCAGCCAGGGAGAGCGGACGGTCGTCTACAAGCTCCTCGAGTGCCTGGCCCGCACTCACGAGCTGCGCCTAGCAGTTACCCCCGTAGCGGGAAAACGGGTTGCCGAGACTGCGAAAAGTCCCACGTCCACGCCAACGACTACCGTTCTACTTAAAAAGAAGGAAAGGAAGACCTACGCGGAAACCATTAGGGATCTGAGGGCCAAGGTGGACCCTGGCTCCTACAAGGTCTCGGACAAATGGGCACAACGCCTCCCCAGCGGGGACGTGAGACTTGTAGTGACGGAGGCGGCGCTAGGAGGGGCCAGTGCATTCCTTGGTGCTCTACAGGCGGCCGGGGAGGGTGAGGCGAGCCTCGACCGGTCATCCTTCAAGCGTCTGATTGTCAGAGACATTATGGAGGGGACAACCGCAAAGGAAGTCGAGGAGGCGCTCCGCTGAGGAACTCGATTTGACAGGCCACTAATGGTGGACCCCCCCGAAAGGGGGCTACCGGAAGATGGTCGGCGCTCGTCCGTGTGGCGCCGCTCGATCCCAGTCGAGCGCTGGACCTGAAGCGGGTCCAACTGGGATGGCTATTCTGCCCCATTGTGGAATGGATCACCGTCCCCACGTGCCAGAAGTTCTTTCAAGGCTAACTTCTTCCAAGGCTAACTTTTCCATAATTATGTTTCTCGGCGCTAGGTCAAAGACCGCATATAACGGTCTCGGCTAGACTTTCCCAAATCTCTGCTAGTAATTGGCGCAGGGCCGTATGGGTCAACTAAGATTTTCTAAACCCATGTTGTTCTTCTGGTACTGCGTTTCTGAGAAAAACTCAAGTCTATCTGATATTATCCCCTAGAATATCTTATAGGGGCAACTCTTAAGTGTTATTCTCCTCCAAGCTTCCGGCTCTGTTTCTATGTCCTTGCCTTTAGGTATAGCAATAAGGGTATCCTCCTTCTGCGCTTTAGGCATTTTTTCGGACTTTAAGCATTCATCGGATAGAGCTTTTTAGCATGGTGCCAGTGCCAACGTTTGCTTTAAGTGTTAATTTCTTATCATATCGTTTTCAGGCCGCTTTGTCTCTAGGCTCCCTTTCATTTATGCAGTTTAATATAGATAGTGCCTGCTGTTACTTGTCCACTAACGGACAACACCGACTTCGCAGTTCGACGCGACCGGGCCTCTCATAAGTCGTATAATAAATTTGCGGTAGCTATTTATTAATAGCTACCGCAATTAATAACTGCGCGCATGTTTGCTGTGTAAGCTAAACTTGGGGTATAACTTAAAGAATCTAACCTGTCCAGCAATAACTTAAAGGGTATAACCTGTTTAGTAATAACTCAAAAAGTACAATCTGCCCAGACAACTATAGCGCATTTATTTAGCGCGATAGCTCCTCGTCCATGAGTATTATCGAGGTCTATGTATATGCGAGTGCCATATATATTTTTTAGAAATACTGTAAAAAGTAGTAAATCTATTACTCCGGATTAGTTGTTTAAAAGGTCTTACGTTAGCTCGCATCTAGTTTGGGAGTACGAGGCTCTCGCGCCTTACATTGCAACGCCATGCGACTCGTTCAAAGCAGTTGTACATCTTCTCTATAAAACGGTTTTTACATTATTGACAATCAAATTTAACACCTAAACCTTTATATGTTAATATTTCAGGTATTTATTCACACACCCTTTAGCAGGGGGGCTTTATTGAAATTACAGATGAAGGCTATTGCAAGTCTGTCTTCAGGCGGCGGGTTGTACATGGGTACTACTTACGTACTAAGCGCCATGCAAACATTTTGTTAACGATCGCTTTCCTGTGTTTGTAGCATTCATGTTAAAAAAATCTCACTGCTTGCTCGGCCCATTTACATGAGCGAGTAAACGTGCGTTTGTCAATTCTAACTAACATTTCAACAGTATTGTCCAATTTAACATCATTTTTTGCTAATGTTACAACAATATGCAACACATTTAACAAACTTTTTATGAATACCGGCCAGTATCTTTTCATCACGAGAATAACCTATATACAGGTGAGGCGTATACCAAAGTCGGGAGAACATATTGTTTACATAGTTTTACATAAAAAGAGGGTTGTTTGGTCACAAAAGAACGCAGAATCTAGTTCATTCGCCTCGTAACCGACGTTGCTACTTCTAGAATGTGAAAAGCATAGTTTAAATTAGATGCCGTTAACACACCTAGGTATTTTATAGTTATTTTTGCAGTTAACTCCTTAGTTCCCAATGTATATACATGTGCAGGATTGTTGTGGCCAAAGTGAAGGACAGCACAGTTATCCACCGACAGTTTAAGATCAAGTCCTTTGCACCATTCTGTAAATTTGTCTAGTGTTCCTTAGAAAGAAACGATATGATTTACATTATCTACAGGTGTATAAGTTTTTTTTCATCAAAGTCCATAAAATATGCGGTGTCGTCCTTGATTGTTTTCAGCACAGCACATTTAGAAGTAAATACTTTCATCTATTCGAGTGGGCCCATATTAGTACGGAATCGATTGCGATCTGTACTTGGCCTCGAGTTTGCCAAGATCGAATTTGAAGTCTTCAGCAAAACTTACATACAACAGCGGCCCAAGGCAGGAACCATGCGGGATTCCAGAGAAATATGGAGCACTACCAAATATAGCACATTTTACTCTGACCTTAAAGCCCAATCGCGCCAGGGGCAGGAATGCAACAGTCGCGATCTGGCAGGAGGAATAAGCGAATTGGGGGATCACGGCGAGCCCCCCACCAGGCCTTAGGGGCGATCAGGCTCTCCAACAACGTTTCTCCAGTACAGGGATCTCCTGGATCAAACGCTGCTAAGGGTCAAGGCCTTCCTGGGGTCGATGGATTTTGGACCAATATCTTGCCACATGACAAGCCACGGTGAGCAGAGGGGAGTTGGCGAACTCCTCAAGGCGGCGTTTGACACTGCCCCCAGGGATATTGTCATGGAAAAGCTAGCCGCCGCGGGCGTGGGCCCACGAGTTTTGGGGATACTGGCAGCTATCCTGAAAGCAAACCCGGTCATTCTAGATGTTCATGCTAGGCATTCAGGAATACCAGCATTTCCTACAAACCACCGGCTATCCCCAGGGTGATAATCTTAGCCCGCTCTTATTCTCAGTCTTATTCAGTGATCTTCCGGGCCTTATCAATGACCACTACCCTTGTGTCCGCATAACTCTCTATGCCGATGACCTAGTGGTATACAGTAGAGTGTTCATGGATTTAAAAAAATCCCTGAGGATGCTGGAGACATACGCAAGCAAAATGGTTTAACGATTAACGTATCGAACACAAAAGCTATGAAATTCAGACCCGGGGGACCCCTGAGGAGAAGTGATAGGCTCAGCTTGGGCGGAGCCTCTGTAGAATTTGTCTCGGAGTTTACTTACCTGGGTGCTAAACTAACGCCAAAATAGAGTTATGGCCTCCCTAGAAATGCACAAAAAAGGCTAACTTATAGTCTGTCTAGAACCACGCCGTTCATCGAGGATCTGGTAAATTGCTTCCAACTTTCGACCACAGCGTCACTGCGAGAGTCCCGTAGGCATTTCGAGCAGAAGATGAAGGACGTACCAGAAGCGTTCTACAAAACACCGGCAATGTTGGACAATACATGGATGGAACCTCTCTTCGAGCAACGACACGTTCTCACCCGCTACTCCGACCATGAGTTCCACCACAAACTGTGCTACCGCACTGGGTTCCATAACCCTTCCGATGAGTGTTGCTGCAAATTTTGCGGCCTTGTCTGCACCAAATATCATCATGAAACATGTCGGTCAGCGCCAGCTATCTGGGCGTTAGGTCGCTGACATCTTCCGGAGATGCATATACAGCATATTCTATATATGTCCAAGATTAACGGAGACGAATGCCGTTTCCGAGATTTAATGAATAAGTGCAATGTAATGTAACCAACAATACCAAAAGGTGATGTAATAATAAATAAAGTAAATTGAATTCAACAACTGCCCAGCGGTGACGTGCGGTTGCCGATAGCCAAGGTGGCAGAGAGTGGGACCAACTCCTTTTTGCAGGCCCTGCAATTAACCCAACAGACAAACGCCAGCGTCGGCCAATACCCTGAGGTGTTTCCTGATCAGGGCCGCCACGGTAGAACCTCACAAGGCATCAAGACAGTCTATCAAGGGACCGCTGAACATTGCCCCCCCCGCTGATGGACTCGTAGCAAAAGTGCCTAAGGGAGCAACGGCCTCATACCCGCGTCCGGCAATTTGCGCCTGAAAGAGAGGCTACCTGACACCACAGAGGCTGCGGGTCCTCATGCGTTAAGAAGTCTACCCAGGCAAGAAATGCTCTTTTTCAAATAGCTAGAGGAGGACCCATGGGGCCGCCCTTACAAGGCGATCCTACAGGCTCCAGGGAAGGACAAAGGGCACTCTCCGGAAGTCACGCTACAAAATGTGCAAGATGCTGCGTCACGCCTTAAACAGGGGTAGATGCCGGGTTTAAGCGGTATACCGGTCTCCGCGGTCACGACGCTGACAAAAAAATCCCAGAAGCAGTAGCGACAGCGGCCACCGGGATGCATCGGTCGGGCTCGTTTCCTGGCGCATGAAGGGCCGCAGGCCTCATCCTTTTACCTAAGAGCCCAGGTTATACCGCCCGACCTGTCTACTCGGCTCCCTGGCTAAAGCACTTAAGTCTATCGTTAAGGCACGCCTTGGGGACTTTACGGAGGAAAACAGCCTCCTGTCGAACGCCAATTACGGGTTTCGCAAGAGCCACTTAGATAACGATGCCATACGGCAGATCCAGACTCAAACCAAACTTTTCCACGAGTCTCTACCAAGAAGACGAGACCTTTACCTTGCAATCCTACTTGACGTCCGAGACGCTTTTAACAGGTTACCGTAAAGAGTCGTCTTGGTGACCTTCCACAGGCAGAACGCTCCCTTTTACCTACTCCGAATCGAATCAAAGCTGCAGGACAGACTGTCTTACGAAACGAGTTTTAGATTGACTGCAAATATGCCACAGGGCTGCATACTAGGCCCTCTGCTATAGAATATAACATAGGACGACGCGCTGCGGCTAAGGGGCCTTCCCCCCTGAGTCAACCTCCTAGCCTATTACTGACCTACCTCGTTCTCACCGTCCTGGTCCGGACCCCGAATTTATTACAGAGCCGTGCAACTAAAGCACTTACCGATTTTGCCCACTGGATGCAGGTGGCCATATTCCTGATGGGACGTAGGATCGCCCCGCCCTACACCTTCATAAAGAGGACCAAGGGATCGCAGTCGTCAACAAGGTTAGGTGCCTCGGAGTAACCCTAGACAGATTTTTCCGCGGCGTCGAACGCGTACGGCGGGCGACAGAGAACGCAATCAAGACAAGAAGGATGACGAACGTCGGCGCATAATCGACCTATGACAGAAGGAATGGGATGGCTTACAAGAGGGTGCCTCAGACGCCAGTGTCCGGCGATGGACCAGAAGACACCCCAGAGCACACCGTTCTAAAGTGCCCTGCATAGGCCTGTAATGAAAACCCCAGTTTTTAACCTATATGACATTGGCAAAAAGAACGGAAACATTCTTGTACTGGAACATAATTTCCGAAGCTTTTAGCTTTATACTACTAGAAAAAATAAGGGCCAACGCCCTAAGGCGCCCCTCCTTCCCTCGGCTCCTGGGATACACACCCCCCAAGAATAGTAATTTCGCCCTCCCTGACTGTTTGATGAGATGCGCAAGCAATTCCCAGCCAGACCGGGGCACGGGAACATGACTGGCTTTAAGTGGGTTGAAGTCCCGCATTAACGGCCCACGCTTGCAGGGAGGTTCTTCGCCGTGACGAATTTGTACAACCGTATTTTCCAGCTAGTACTCTAGAAAAAAAGCCGTGCTACTCTCGGCGCACCTCGGAGGATTTGCCGGACTCGGCGTCCACTTCAAGGTTTTTCTATCCATCAGCTGCAATGTCTTTCTACATACGAAGCTCTGATCTGCCACTTCTCCTTTGTTGAAGGGAGACAAAGTCACCGTTATCCTCCTTGTCGTTTTCTCGTCTCTGCAGTAGTTTCCGTTGGCAATATTGTGACCGCTGCGGCTCCCCTAGCTGATGACGTGTTCTCATCCATCGGCTTGTCTGTTTTAAAGATTGTAGCGGTAATATTGTATCCACCGCTACCGCCACTTCGACTGTTGCTATTACTCTCAGCTACTCTTACGCTGCACTTCGGTCGGAGAGGCTTCCCTGCAAGTGAAAAGTCTTATACCTTAAATGAATCGAACTACCGCTGCCATAAGCCATGGCTTATCGAATTGTTGATTCCACCTAATTGATGGTATGACTCAATACCAGTTTCTAGATGATCTTTGAAGAATATAAAGAAACCACCTCAGCATCCCTCAACCGCAACCTCTAAGCAGGAAACGTCTTGTAAACGACAAAAAAATATAGCAATGTTAGCCCTATTATGACTCTACGTGGGTTTGAAGCCAACTCGGCCAACGGTTAAGAAGCCGCGGAGCTATCAAAAAGGTTCCGAGAACCGCATAATGGATTGTGGTCAACTTTGAGCTGTTAGAAACAACAATGTGGTCTGTTTACGTACCCGAAGCGGGTCTAGTCATATTACCCGCTACAAAAAAATTGTCTCAAGCGAAAAACAATAATGTTTAGTCGCTAGGCTGCGGGCGCGAAAGGAGGTTAAAATTTGCATCCCCCACAATGACAGCTGTGGAGCTACATGTAGTCTAGGATTTTCGGCTTGGTGTCCCTAGAAGACATATGATTGAAATAAAATCCTACAATAAAATAGTTTAAATCTGCCCGATTTTACGTGCAAGCGACCACCTAGACATTACATCTTCCCACAGCAGTATAGGTAAATGGCAATGATGTGGATCATTAAGACGAGAAATTTGAGGCGGATGACAAGTTGGGTGCAGCCTGATGCAACGAGTCAATTATCTTGATTTATGTTGCCCCAGGATGCTCTGATCCGACCTGTTGCAACAAGCAACACGTCATCAAGACTTTACGTTTCTCTCTTTTGCACTTCACTACGGCAATACTTCGAAATGTGACCTTGCCTTAAATGTTTGTAGCAGGAGACTGGGTTTCACGCAAAGCAGGCGCCTACTGAATTGAAGCATCAATGAACGGCTTACTTGTAGAAACAATGGCCCCATTAACTGTTGTGTGCACAGTAGCTACACAAAAACGACGTTTTGGCTTCTTATACTTCGGAACGGCCATCCAACCATCGTTCTCCCAATTTGTATCCTCGATTTCATTGACACAGTCGGTTTTAACACTGCAGTTCGAAAAAGAACCAACTCCTAGTGATGGTATTTTCACAAAAACTGCATTTATGACAAAGCGGTGAAAAAAGATGCGTACACAATGCACTCGGCGTCAGCATTGGAATATGAGTAGGGCAGACACAACTTCAAATTTGCCCCATATATATCAAACTGTCTTCATTATACGGTCCGTCGGCAACAACGACATCGCCATCATTACCAGCCACCGACAACACCGTCATAGCCTCCATACTCAGAACGCGTAGCGATAAGCCAGCGATGTCACAGCACCATCACCACAACCTCCATGTCATGTCATAACGACATCACCAGCATCACGTAGTGTTTCACGCCTCACAGCAGTTATTTTGCTCAAAGAAGCATATCGACTCGATTCCGAGAAACGCGCATAAAAAAATGTTTTAAAGAGTGACTAAAAAGTAGGCATAAGTGAATTGCAGATGGTGGGAGTTCTTTTAAAAGAAACAAAAACCTGTTGGAAAGTCCGAAACGATCGATCAGCGAAGAGTACCGTAAAACATCCGAGACGACCGAGTCAACCAAATTCATCGATAACTGTAATCCTATACAAAACAAGCACATTTCAGTGTCACCTTGACCATTTTTTTTAGTTTCTGAGGTCTAGCATCATTTAGGTGTCAGCACTCCGCGGTGTAGACTAAGGGAAAATAGGACAAGTACCCATTCTCTTCTCGGTTGGGGTACACAGCAGACGTCCGTTCTATGTATTCTCGTTTGCCTAAACTTGGCCTCGTTGCGTTGTACATATCGTCCTATCAAGTTTTACATCCCCGTTTACTTAGCTTAACGCTGCGGTTTCAACTACTTAAATCGTGAAGGAGACCTACGTTTTATCTTTAAAAATGCAATTGGTGTTCCTCTTTTTGAGGGACGGGCTCACATAACAGCTAGACGGATTTAGGCTAATTAGTTCTACCCAATAACTTGTTAATATATTTGATTGCTGCCTTTCGAATGCACCTGCTCGTCGCTGGTTCAGCTCATACTTAAATGATGGTGCTATCGGGCTGGTCGGTTCTGTGAGCCGTTCACATTAAGGCTAGGTATTTCCCAGGGATTGGCTATGAGTCCTTATGTTTTCTCTTTTTTATATAAATATTGCCATTAGCAGCATAACATGTCTTCATTACCGCATCTACTTGTCCTTGCTCGGAAGGATGATATGCAAACTCCCTGATCCGGCCAATCAAGCACTGCCAATATGGTGTGCAGCTTCCGTATGCCTGCAATCGCGCATTAAGAATTATCAAACAGACCCAAAATTGTTTGTTTCTGTACATTCGGTCACGCCATCTACTTGAATAATCAATCTGGTTGTGAACAATTCCGCTCTTAAATTCTCGTCGGATACCACCTGTCTTGGACTTGTTTATTATGAGACTCGGGACTTCTAACGCTAACCATGGTTCAATGAAACTTTACCTGGTCAGTGCTTAAACTGGCGCTCCTTTAATAGTGTGGGTTCTTAAATTTTCATTTTTATAATAGTATAAAAAGCCTTACTTGAGCTCTATCTGAGCTGTTGCAGCATACCCTAGAGTGGAAGTTATCTATGCACTGTAGACGCTACAGAATAAGGCCGCCTGCGTAATGTTTAGTCCTTAACCTAATAAGTCTATTAGTAGTCTCCTAGCAAAGCATGACTGTGTGAACTTTAGGTAGCTTATCTGTTTCAAAGCCGCCATCTACGCATTTAAACAGTAACAATAACCATAATCTCGCTCAGCTCAATGATATGTTCTACGCGTCCACTACTACAGCCTATATATATGTGCACTTCAACATGGGGGCGTCTAGTATTACCACATTCTATATATCTATATATGCCCTCTAACATGAGGGGCGTTTTCTAAAGAATGTTCCTCCCCACCACGTACTCAGCGTTTTGATTTTTTTCGTAAAGAATATTCAAACATCATCAGATCACTCCAAACCTCCATATCGCTGCTTTGAAGATGTTATGGCTTGTCCGTCGAGAATCCTTTCTTGACATTTTCTAGAAGAGGCGCCTAAAGGGCCAAATGAAATTATTATTATTATTATTATTATTATTATTATTATTATTATTATTATTATTATTATTATTATTATTATTATTATTATTATTATTATTATTATTATTATGAGCATGCTTCCATTAGACAAGCTCCTCAATATAGATTGTGAATGCTTTCCAGTGTATTTGCATGTAGTCCATAAAATCAATTAACCATTCATTGAAATTAAAAGCGAATATTTGAATATAGAATGTTATAATTGCTGCTTTCTTCATTTTAAAGGTACTCTTAGCTTGCCCAGTAATATCCTTTTATCGAGCTGCCTCTCGTAAAATCTCATACAAACTTCTACTCTGCAAACTGTCCCTTATGGCACCTAATAGTCGTTTTTTTTCAAATGGATAAACCTATGAGACCCCTAAATAAAAAGAAATAGCTCATTGTTATGTTGATTCCTTTGCCGCAGGAACCAAGTTCGTATCTATTATTACCATACAAATAAGCCCTGTTCTCAATAATGTTCTTAAGCATAATAATGTGTGGACAATATTATTAGATGTTACAAGAGACTACTTGCAGAAAGAATCTTATATGCAACGGATGTGTGTCTCTAAGACGTGTGTGGAAATTTGCGTATAACTACCGATCTTTTTAACATCTGCTTTCATTCAGTATCATAAGCAAACAATTATGGGGTGTAAAAACGGTTTCTACGGAATCTCCAAAAGCCCTGCGGCTGACGAAAAAGACCCACTCCCACAGCCGCAGCGTTGCCGCGCTGAACCTCTACTGATCTTGTTCTTACCGTGAGTAGATGAAAGCTTGCAGTCCTGATTGCAGAGGATCCTTGTGCTTAAAAAAGAAGGCTTGCGAGAAGGGCACACGTGGCAAGACAAGTTAAAAAGGAGGCCAGTGCTGCCCAAGAGACACGGTTTGGCTTCTTTAGAATATCCAACAGGTAATCTCTGTCTGAAGGTAAATATGCCTAGAAGGTATTCAGAAAAAATCGCTTCTGAATTTAACAAGAACCAAGTTCAATTTCACGCTAACCAAATACTGCATACACCTCTGGCAATTAAATATGTTATATTCCAGAGATGGGCCGCTTGTTTGCCCTAATGGAATAGACCAAAAGAAAGGTCGACAAATTTAAAATCGTGCTTGTAGCATTCTTTTAAGCAACTGGATTACTCACAACACTTGTGAATGCAACGTAATTGTAACCGAAACGAAGACCTACTTTCTTATGGGTGATGGCCAGGCTACAACCATTCTGTTGAAAAACCGTCACCGTATATAAGGTCGCACAAACTATTGCGAAAAGCTACAGCATTTGCTAATTGGCCAAAAGTCATACTATGGCATTTGTTTAGCATTCAGATATTGGGACCAAAGCCGTGCATACATTTAGTTAGTCAGTATACAAACACTACGGTTGCGCGCAAAGAGACACTAACATATTTATCCCGCAGTCACACGTATTCCCTACAAAGCCAAATAGCGATGGCTCGCCGCATTTGTGCTGACGTATGCATAAACAACAGCTAAATTCAGTCGAATAGTAATGCTTAGTTATGCAGTTTGATAGAGATCGTTTCTGCTAATAATTGTCTACTGACGAACAAAAATAAACTCGCAGTTATTTTTGTCCGTCTTATTATGTATATTTTTGTCCGTCTAATTATATGTGTACGCACGTAGAATCAATTTGCTGTAACATATAGATGATAATATCCGTCAGTATTGTAGCGAGTGGCAAAATGTCAACATGGACACGAAGCCATTCCCTTCAGACCTGGTCACAAATGGTGATAAATAGTTTCGCTCGAAACAAGACTTCTCCGAGCTCCTTTCTCCAAACATGTTTGCTTTGACGGGCTCAACAATTCCGTGTATTGCTTTCCCAATTATTCTGGGTCACCCAGTAGATATAGGTCTCTTTGATGACCAAGCTGTGCGCTAGCTTCTTATATTCCACATCAATTTTTAAGAACACGTAATTTTCCGTATAATACATTAGGTATATGTTACACACATCAACTAGCTAAGCCAATGCGCATTGTGACTGTCACGTGTCCGTTTCGATGAGGCCAGGGCGAGACCACTTCAGGAGTGTGCCCCGAACGGAGGCAGCGTTTCCACGTTGTATGTCAAGATCCAGGCGTTGTTTAAAAATGAACGATGACCTGTTATCACCGGATGACAGGTTTAACAAGGTCCCAACTTTCCGGATCAGCTGCTTGGTCCGAACGCCAGGGGCACCCAGGGTTTCAAAGGCGAGAGGGCAAAAATCATGGGGATACCCAATTGATGAGTATTTTCTTAGCTTGCTGGTCTCCGCAAGGTGGGCTGCATAACCAGTTTCGGATGCGCCGCCACCGACTATAGAAGGAGCTAAGGAGTCGGTAACGGTTGCAACCCAAACTAGCATTTTGCCTCGCTCGCATGGTGTGAGTGTCATACCATCTGGACGTTTGCCGTCCTCCGCACGTAATATCATATAAAATATATGCATGTTTCATCTTTACTGCACTAAGATGTGGAACTATTGCACAGCGTATATACTGCTCATACGAGAATATTTTTTATAACTTGGTTTGTCTACTACGGTAAATTATGAATTTAAAAAATACAGACATACGATTGAAAACATCTCTCTTAACGTTTCCCTGACAGCGTTTAAATATACAAATAAATATATGTGTACCACTTTTATTACTACCTCCACAGTAATTTGCTTCCACTTGCTGCCACTTCAGGAGTGTGCCCCGAACGGAGGCAGCGTTTTTACGTTGTATGTCAAGATCCAGGCGTTGTTTAAAAATGAACGATGACCTGTTATCACCGGATGACAGGTTTAACAAGGTCCCAACTTTCCGGATCAGCTGCTTGGTCCGAACGCCAGGGGCACCCAGGGTTTCAAAGGCGAGAGGGCAAAAATCATGGGGATACCCAATTGATGAGTATTTTCTTAGCTTGCTGGTCTCCGCAAGGTGGGCTGCATAACCAGTTTCGGATGCGCCGCCACCGACTATAGAAGGAGCTAAGGTAACGGTTGCAACCCAAACTAGCATTTTGCCGCGCTCGAATGGTGTGAGTGTCATACCATCTGGACGTTTGACGTCCTCCGCACGTAATATCATATAAAATATATGCATGTTTCATCTTTACTGCACTAAGATGTGGAACTATTGCACAGCGTATATACTGCTCATACGAGAATATTCTTTATAACTTGGTTTGTCTACCACGGTAAATTATAAATTTAAAAAATACAGACATACGATTGAAAACATCTCTCTTAACGTTTCCCTGACAGCGTTTAAATATACAAATAAATATATGTGTACCACTTTTATTACTACCTCCACAGTAATTTGCTTCCACTTGCTGCCACTTTGCGTCTGCAAATATTATAGTAAATCTTGCAAGATTTCGCGGCAAACTGTGTGATGCAACGTACGTCGTTATTGTAACTAGTTAAATCGGAATATTTAATGTCCACACCTGTTATACTCTAAGGGATTAAAAACAAAAATGTTAAGCACTAAATGAATATTTTTATATATTCTGACGAGTTGCTAATAGTAGAAAATTTAAGGTGCAAAAAACGTTCCGGAATACAAAGTGAATACATTGTGCAATTGTTTGACATCTTTGTAGCGTAAATGTGCAATATGCAGATATTTTCACGACATTATGTGCCCTTAACGTTAAGCATCTTAAGTTGATTATTGACGCTACTATGGGGGCGAATGTCCGTAAGGTATCCACAGGTAATCCATAAAATATAATTTATTTTTTGTGGAGAATGTGACATCGGGCGCTACCACATACTCGAATGAACTGAAATGGAAGGGAAGTCTGTTACTTCTCGAATGAAATATGTACTGTCCTAAATCGTTGTATTGTATAGGGCAAGCAGACTCGTCCGTGAGAAATCAACCAGAGAGGGTGACCTACGCCACTAGGTCTGCGATCCACCTTAGTCCAGCCTAATAGAGTTAACAGAATATATCGTCTCCAGTAAGCAGGCCTTGAAACTCGGGAGCAGCTACGGCAAAAGAAGTCCTCCAGGAGACATTTGGAAAGTGCAAAGAACGACAGACACAATTCTTGCTTTAACCTAAGAGCAACCGTAGCGAAGTGCAGCTCGAAGAAAACGGGCCTGCAGATATTAGACAAGTGCGGCAATTTTTGTGCGACCTCAGCCAGTTGATGTGAAAGGGCGCTCGCCACTTCTCCTGATAGTCTATACTACTATTTTATAAAGATCTGGTCTATTAGAAAGTGAAGTTTAGGAGGAGGTGCGCTTAGTAGGTATAGGTCTCAGCGTAGTAACATCCAACCGTTGGGGCCGAGTTCCACACTGTTTGAGGGAGAGACTTGTAGCTATAGTGCGTAACTGCATTTACCACCTTCCCCACAAAAAAAGTTGATTTAGTCTATGTTCTTATCACTGCAGGGCAAATGTCATGAAGAGCGTATTTTGTTGTTTCTGATTGTTTATAAAGGTTGTAATAAATAAACCAGCGTCAACTTTACTGTGTTGCAACTATGTTTATTCGTGAATATATATTATACGTATTGTTACAATAACCGTAAACACATGATGTGTGCATATATAATAGAATGACGAAACTTAAATTACAAACTTTAAATAATTCTATAAGACATTTCTTCACCATGTATAAGTTTAGGTAACACATGTCGAATATATGCATGTTGCACCTCCACGGTACGAAGATGTCGAACTGTTTGTTACACAGTGCATACAGGTATACCGCGAATACGACAACTGCGAATTTCGCAATTATAATAATGTAATTCGGTGTGTCTATTACGATAAAACATCATATAAAAAATAAAGTCATACGCCTTGTACAAAAATGCTTGACCTAAAATCAAATCTCTTTTTCAGAACATTTATTTCATGACAGCGTTTAAATAAACACATAAATATATACATACTTATATACTATTTGTGCTATTTGGTGACTTACGTGCGCCGGCAAATACTATAGCGCATGTAGCCAGAATGTTGTGCCTAGCTTTGCGATGGACCTGTTATTCCTTCCTACGGAAATTCTCTTTATCACATGTTGATTAGGGTATCTTTTTCTTTTTGTAGAGCAAACAGCATAATGTGTTTTAAGGAATAACGTACTTTCTTGTTGTCCGATATTGTATAAAGGCTGTAATATTTAAGAGGTATATAACAGCGTCAAATTATAATGTCTCGTAAATGTGTTTCTACGTACGTTTAATTACACATAATGTTTCATTAAATATATTCGCATAATATGTACAATGTTAGGCAAATATATGATTGAAATGATAAAATCTAAATTATAAAATTTAAACGTAAAAATTTCTTAACCATATATCACTTTGTGTAGCACTCACCACTTCAATCCAAAATATAGGAAATATTATTTTCGGAACCTTTTCTGTTTCCAGGGGTATTAGCTTTAGGTTAATCTGACCCCGTATTCTCTTGTCAACCGTCACGCCGGAGCTCTATAAAGACAAATCGCGGGCGTTTGTTTATATGATATGTTTGGTGGACTTATTTCCAAAAAATATTCATATTAAAATATTATGTGTTTTAACAGTATAAATGTAGTAAAATATTTTAGCCTGTATGATAACTGAATTAACGTGAGAGGATACGATTATCCAAGACGCCCATGTGACTTTAATTAGATGTGGGAAGGGTTTGCTCGGAGCTCAATGTTGTGAATCCATGGCGGCTGTTGGCTTTATCGTTCACAGTTTATTTCTCGGAAATCGTAGATTGCCTCTAGCCCTTCGTCACGCCGTAGTGTTCGTGGCGTGCCTTGAACTGCATTGCAGTAGTCGTCGCAGAGCGTGCTTAAGGCCTTTCTAATCCTCTAAAGGCAATTTTATTCATTCATACATATTAGTTATCAGAATTCTAGAACAAGCTCCCAGTAATCCATTCTTGATGAAGTATCCAGATTGCAGTTACGCAGTTTCTTGCTACCGCTCCTCTTATCTGTACAATATTCTTACAGTCTCCGGCGTTCGTCTACTTTCGAGTTCCACGGCATTTGGCTCGCGAGAGCTAGGGCGAAAGTGGCGCTAACGGACGGAACGGCCGCATCGGCTGCGGCAAGGCGCGCATATCACAGACTGATGGTTGTAGTATCCACCACCCTAACGACCGGACGACGACCGATACGAGTTCGCTAGGCTCTCTCTCAAACAACACACGTCCTCTGCCTGGCTCGCACCAACGACTACTCACTCATTTATTCTCATGCCTCCTTATATACTCACAGATTGCCCGCGCATTTAGTGACTTCCCGCGTCTTCGCTAGTAGGGTGGCGGCATCTTCTATTTGGCGCCATGTATTTAGTTTGCTTCAGCATTGCCGCCAACAGACGATATATATATATATATATATATATATATATATATATACCCGCGCAGCTTAACTGACGCTGCTATCCTACATTCTCCCCCCCTTCACCGGCTTGTTTCGAATTCGGCCCCATCTTCACCCACGAACTCCCGTAGACGGCTCGGTGCGCGTCTCATCCGCCGTGGACGTCCTTCACCCGGCGCGCTGTTGTTCTCGTGTTGATCTTCTGGCGCACCTCGTATTTCTTCTTCAGGTCTCTGTTGTGCACCTTGATCCGGGTGCTGTAGATAGCCTGGCATCTGCGCTGCCCGTGCTACCTGTGGTTGGCCGGCACGCGTCAACCGGTTTCTGTGCCATCTCTTACCGTCTTCCAACTCGTACATGTCTTCACCGACTTGTCTTTTAACTCTCGTCGGTGGTCCATACTTCTCAACGAATCAAGCGCCAATATACTACCAGTTATCCCCTCAATCAGGTTATTCCCTTACGGCAGCTGAGAATGGAGGATGCTCGAGAATACAACACTACGCATCGTTGTCAGCCTACGGTTAGGGGTGGCGGCGTGCGTCTTTTGCGTATTGTTCAATATGCCGGTTTCACCGACGGGTGAACATGACCTCAGCTGTTCTAAAAGTTGCGGGAAGCACTCGCGCACGCCGCTCCTAAGGAGTAAGTAATTTCAAAAGCACCGCTAAGCAATTCGCTAGTGTGCCTGCAGGTGGGAGCCAGTTGAAGCAGTGGACTTAGTGAGACCAAAGGATTACCTGGCTTAATTTATTTGATCTTCTCTGCAAGGGCCCTTGTGTGAGACACAACCGTGTAGGACACGCTGGCGCCGTCTTACACGAGTCAAGCTTTGAGATCAGCAGAAACGATCACCAATTTAGCAAATAAACGAAGGCACCAAAAACAACTTCCATAGTGCGGCCAGTTGAAGTAAAACATTGGGATTATGGATAAATCGATATTAATATTTCTGAGAGAACTTTGGGAAGACGGCAAGTAAAATGATGAAAAGTGAGCGGAATGTTTACTGCGGAGAACTAGTTGTAGATTAACGTGAACATGCGGCCTCGGGCTTGATACCTCATGGGGTAGTTTACCAGGGTTAACCCGATTGTGTAATAAATACGTATTTTGCATCAATACAAAACAATTGGAGACACCGACGCAGCGCCGCAGTTGAATAGAAGACCTGTTAAACGATGATAAGCATCCCAAGCTGTTAAAAAGCCACGACTTCATGCCCATTGCTCTACTAGGTTCCATAAGTGTCGGCACCGCCAAGTTTGTGATTTTGTTGTTTATTGTAAAACATATGGGGGATATTACTGACGACTGACGCGAAGCGCTGTCTTTAATGCAGGGGATGCCATTGGTTGTTTGTAGAGGAAACGCGGCTGCTGTTATCGGCGCCATAGGCTGACGCTAAATGAACTACGATAATAGTAGTAGCAAAAACGTTCATTCAACACACTAGTAAGAATTAGGTAATATTAAAACAAAATATAACTACTAAGCATAACCATAGTAATACGACTTAGATTATTAATCAAAAGTCTAAACTGCGAAACAATGGCAGCATATGGTAGAAATGAAACGCCCACGCGTGGACCTAATAAGAAACTGGTAATCACAAAGAATATCTGTGACTATCAGTTTGTTTATCAGCTGGTGCCTGTGCGAGCATCAAACAATTGGTTCACGTCAAAAATTAACAAATGAAGACAAAAGTAAATGTAGAAAGTGCATAATTCTTATTTGCTCTTAACCCAAAAACGCATGGCACAACTCACCGCATGGATGTCAATATAGGAAGTGTGCTTTTTCGCATCGGGGTGTAATCCACTAACAGAACGACGCAGAGAGGGATCTCCGTTAAGGAAATGAGGCTGACTTAATACAATTGGTACTATAAGTGTGGACCCCAACTTGGTACCGTACGTATTCCGCAGGCTTGCGTCGAATGTCCCCTTAACGTGCGTTGGATTCGGGCAAAGGCACCTATAATAAAAACAGGTGCAGTCACTTTGTGCTAATTGAGTCAAGTTTCATCTTTCAACGGGACCCTGAGTATGAAATGGCACTTATTCGAATCAACCTAGACTTTATCATTAAGTATTTGGCTAGAGAGTCATCGCGGATGCATGTAAAGCGTACTTATCGATTTCGGGGTCTCCGGTCTCATTGAACAAGTCGCTACCTCCTTGGAAGCGAGCGATTCGCTCATGCTTGAGCACGAACGGTTTTTCAAAATGGAGAGCCCAAGGCTTATAAAAGTAAGAACGATATATCTTAATGTCCCTCGGTGGCGTTTCAAACGCTGGAAAAAAATCACCATCTGCGGAAAAAATAACAACAACAAGGCAACGCTTATGGTTTATGTAAACTCGTTTACCGATAATAAATAATCAGTGTGCTTTTCTTACTGTGTGTACTGAACATAGTGCCTTAAGCACACGCATGTCAAAATGAAAGTAAATGGATTACTATATACTGTAATTTTACAGCCAATATGTGCCGCTTTTGCATGCTTTTAATATATTAATTGCCATTGGGCATAAGTATGTGCTTGTAGATAACCTACCTGTACCCTCCATTGTATTACAGCGTTCTCCATATTCTGAAGGGGAGCTAAAAAATAAACAACATCCGCAATGTTTCATTTATGCTCTTATAAAGTTAAGCTGTTTCATATATCAAATCTCAAAACGAATGAATATGACAACTATTGTTTGCTTATATCCTGTGTTGATTAGGCCAGCAAAACTAAACAGCCATGCTTGCACTTATAGCGCTATGACGGTTCACCTAGTATTATTATTTTAAGAACATTTCCTAGAGGAGAGAAAACAATAAAGACATTATCAGTTTGGGAAGACGTCCTAGTGAAGAACAAAATGATAAAGTAGTATTTTTAGTATGATTTTAGAAAAGAGACTCTTAGTTTTAGTACGCCGATTTATAATAGCAATACACAACCGAAAATAGCACCCAGCGGCAAACTTATCCAGACAAAGCCTTTCTAACACACAGGTGTCTTTTTTGCCTTTAATGACGTCACATATTTCTTAATATTACTTAGGATCGTAAGCCAGGACTACTTACCTCCAATCAGAGCGGTAAATTTTGTAGTTCACCCTTTTGGTATCAGTACACACCACCTCAATGATGAACATTGGTGTATCGTTGTATCCTGCGAAAAATGGGTACCTGTCACGATGAGATGGCAAAGCAATATTGAAGTTTTTGGCCACATCTTGATCCGTGAAGCTGCCGCAATGCAATAGAAGAGTAAATGCATTATTATCCATGAATTATTTTTGACAAACCCATGTATTATGTATGGAAAAGCTCACTTTAATCTTACTAATAACTGTTGCGGATCGACAAATGGTGTTATCAAACTACATCCTTATATATCTCTCCCATATCAGTGGAGCATGGCTCAAAATAGCTAGTGTGTAACACCTTTCTTGCTTGGTTTGATCTGTGGTTGTTGATATGTTTTTATCACCGATCAGTCACCGACTTTCTCCCGCTTCTTTGTTATAAATAACTCTTCAACGAACATTTATAGTCTTATCTAGAATCGTCCTAGTGCAAAGATCTTTGTATTTGTTCTTCGACGAGAGTATGATTATTGTGGGCATATTACGTGCATCAACAGGAGCCTTGTTATTGTACGAAAAATAAAGAACCAGAAACTTACCCGCTAAAAAAATATTCGTCGACGGTGGTCTTTACGAAGAGTGTCTTCTTGTGGAGAGGATAGAGCGGAGGGCGAGGTTTGCCCTCAGGATCAAAATAAGCCATGGCGGCGTAGTTCGAGGTTGTAATTTTATCATGTATGCTTCCGTTCGACAAACTTGGCTCGAAGATGTAGACTTGCCGACGCAAAAGCTGAATAGTATTATTTCCATATAATTGATCTATAACTTTGAGGCGTGTACATCTAGAAAAAGCCAAAACCAAAATAAACCCAGATCTGCAATGCGAATCTTTATAGATTAAACTGCTTCATACCAACGCTTAAATACACAGGACGAGCTCTCCACCACCAAAAAAGTGTACAACGAACTCCACAATTTGAGTCTTCTCAATAAAAAATAAGTGGCACTAAACAACTCTGCTAGGTGGAAGTGCATGTAGTAGTAAATCCCTATAATCAGCACTGATAAAAAAAAAAACAATTCAACAGCACTACACAGCAAACAAAAACAAGAGCAAAAACAGTAAAACAGCGTAAAAAAACTAAAAAAAAATACACCAAATCTGGCCTGTGTAGAACCATACATTCAGATTGCGCCTAAGGCGATAAAACTACTGCATTTTTCACCGCTGTCACTATCATACGGCTTCTTAGACCTTTTCTCTAAAATCGGGGTAGGTGATTCGCAGATGACTTAGTGGCAAAGCCTTTGCCTTGCTTTCGGGAGGACTGGATTCAAGACCCAGACCGGCCACTTTTAAATTGGTTTGCATAGTTTCTAATTTAGACAAAGTAAATGCCGTAGTAGATAAAAAAAAATAGCCATGGCGTGAAAACACTGTACACGGGCTTTTTTTTTATATATATAGCCTTATATTAGCAATATATAAGAAAATCTTAAAAAAAAAAATATATATATATATATATAGATCGCAGAGAAAAGTCTTGGCAAGGCTGAGAGGCCCGTCAGCCTATTTCTGCTCGCCGGCTATGAGGAGTGGGCCAACCTGAACAAGGCGGCTTTCCTCGGGCCCGTGGTGGACGTCGCCAGGATTTTTTTCAGATTTTCCGTAAGGCTATATATTGCTCGTGTACGGTTTTTTCATGACATGGCTAACTTTTAATCCACTCCGGCATTTACCTTGTTTAAACTAGAAACCATGCAAACCAATTTAAGAGTGGCCGGTCTGGGTCTCGAACCCAGTCCTCCCGAATGCAAGGCAAAGGCTTTGCCACTAAGCCATCTTGCTCGGTTTAAGGTGTTCAAGCCTAACTCCGACCTGCACTTTAGGCATTACCGCGCGCCGCCAGGAGGCGATAAGCAAGCAGGGAGGTTAGAGCAAAAAAGACCGGGGCTCTTCCAGGTCTCGGAGCAGCCTCCGCTCGAGAAACTAAGGATTGTCCAATGGCACTCCTTGCTCCCTCGTCACTGGCACTCCTCGCTCCCTCATGTCTAGAGGGCATTGACATCTTAGTGCTGACCGAGACCTGGGCCTTGGCCCCACCCAAACACCCCAGCTTCTACGGAGCTCAAGCCCTCGCACAGCGGCAAGCTGGCCGCGGCAGTGCGAGCGGTGGAACGTCCGTGCTCTACACGTAGCGAGTTGGATAGGTGGAGGTTAAGATCTCCGAGGACAACCTGGTCATTCTAGAAGGTGTTTGCCTCAACTTGATCGCGGGTTATGTCCGGCCAGAGAATAAGGAGAATATGACTGTGATGATGGAGAAACTCACCCGTTGCTTCCAAGCCCTGGACAACGAGGCCCCCATCGTGACGGCCGGAGACTTCAATGCGAGGCTGGATCAGCTTGACTCACAGCGCACGATGGCACTGGTGGAGACCTTCTCGGACCTCGGATGCTGGGTGGCCAATGACACGGCCACCCCCACATTCGAGGGCTTCATGGGATCGTCAATCATCGACATCCTTGCCACCAGTTTACTTCCCGACAGAGTCGTCTACTTGGCTGACAAGAACTCCCTGCAGGAGGACAGGCAGATCAAGTGGCATGCGCCGGTGGGCCTTGAAGTGTGGCTCCCCCGCCACCCAACTGCGACTCTACGACGTCAGGCTCTACCTAGGCATCTTGACACGCGTCACCTCCTGGAGAAAGTGGCCGCGCTGTTTCCAAACCGGCACGACCCAGCGATTGAGGAGTACTGCGAGACGCTGGTCAACGTCATCAGGTCCTCAGTAGCCTCCCTAAGCCCCCGGCGAGGCAGACCATGGTTTAACTGAATCTGCGCCATTGCCCGCCAAGCCTAGCTTAGCGCCTCCTTTCTGGCCATTTGGTACCCCGAGATGAGGCCGTTCGCCGTCCTGCTCAAGAAGTCGTGCCGGCGAACGTATGACTCGCAGCGTGGCTTTAACCTGCAGCTTCAAGAGTCCCGACTACTGCAAGGAACAGAGGAGCAGCCCTACAAGTGGCTCTCTGGGTCGGGCAGAAGGACTTGCCCGATTAGGCAAGGCATTATCTCCGACCACTTCCGCGGCATGTTCACCTCAGCGGACACCGTGCCAAGAAATGTGCTGGAATACTACGCCGCCTAGGATGAGCCAACCCAGATAATGAGAGACCTTCTTTCCGCCGAGTTCTCCGTCAAAGAGGTCCTTACAGCCCTCCGCCGTCTCCGCTCTAACAAGGCATCTGGATCCGACATCGTTCGCAATGAGCACCTGAAGGAGGCCATGGTCATGGCACCTTGCCGGACGAGCCTGTTCAACGCTTGTCTTCGGCACGGACGCATCTCCTCGAACTGGAGCAGCGTTTTGCTGTCCGTAATACAGAAGGGGAAGGGGAATCCCAAACTCTCAACCTCATAAAGGGGTATCGCAAAGAAAAGCTGTTGCTACAAGCTGCTCTCTGCAATCCTGACCACACGGCTATCAGCGTTCTTAGAGGGTCGCGGGGTAATTCCGAAAGAGCAGTATGGCTTCCGAGCTGAGCGGTCTACGTTAGATGCCTGCAGCTTCCTGATCGATGACGCTCAGCGGGTACTTGAATGCCGAGGCGCCTTCATGTACGCCGTCTAGGTGGACTTCCGCTCAGCGTTCGACTCGGCACCAAGAGACAAGATCATCGCTAAGCTGGCCGAGACAGGTGTGCTCTCTAACATTATGCATCGGCGGGCCGCTATCTTCCAGAAGAACCCTATTTCCATCGACGACGGCGTGGCCGAACTCGATCCCTTCATGCAGACGACGGGCTTTGCACAGGGCGACAATCTGAGCTTTCTGTTGTTCTCAGTGCTGCTGGCCGACCTCCCTCGCCAGGTGGAGGGCACCTGCAATATGGTCCTCGCCCCCGTCGCTTCTTACGGCATCCAGGTCATCTCGGCAGCTCTCGCGGCAGCAACTTGACATGCTGGACCGCGTAAAACCGGCATAGATTAAGCGTGTAATAGTCCTGCACTCCTCAAGCAAGAACCGCCTTGTATATCTGCTGGCGGACACTCCGTTGTTCGTCGAGGATCTGAAGAGACGCTTTAACCTGCCAGATCCTCCCGCCTACAATGAATTCATCCGCATGTGGAAAGACAAGATAGCGAACATCGACCCGGACATCTTTGACACGGGTGCCATGCGAGACAGCACCTGGAAGGAACTAGGCCGCACAAACCGCCACATAGTGACTCGTTTTGCGGTACGCGGGTTCCACCACGTCCTGTGTGGGACACACGGCTTCCACGACCCTCATCCATCATGTATACGTACTTGGTGCGGGGCCTACTGCACAAAGTATCACAGGGCAATCTGCCCACGTGTTGTCTCTTTAAGAAGTCTCTCGCAGTGATATTGTTTTTATTATATCATTTGACCATTGACTATGCACCTAACAAAGGTGATTTAAAAAAATGAATGAACACTAAATAAATGAGTCTATAAAATATGTACATTATATTCGATATAGTGTACCCTATCGCTGTTATTAACGTTAAAAAAATAACAGTATTGATATATATATATATATATATATATGAGCAGACACGGGCGATAGCCTTTTCTCAAAAATTACCTGAATAGTTTTAATTGTTTGAATTTATGTAATAATATAAATTTCAAGCTCAATGAAGAGTTATTGAACTTAAATAAATTTGCCGTCCGGAAATGACGGTCCCATGAAAAAAAAATATATATATATATATATATATATCTACGTTTGCGGGAGAACCAAATTCTGCACAACGGAAGACACTTCAGTAGCTTGCGTAGCGAAAAGTGAATAACTAGAACTTCTAGTTATTCGCTTTTCGCGAAGGAAAGTCATAAAAGTCCGACATGTTGTTATGTCTTACGTTAACGTTTTTTTGTGAAAAATCGTAAAATGTTTCCATTACGACCAAAAATGTATGTCCAAAAGTCTCAAGCAATATCAAATTGAATGCCCGCCATTTTTGTACCAAAGTGATGGTGCTGCGTTACGTAGTTGTCAAGTAACCAAGTTTGTTCGATAGCCATATTGAAAGCGAAGGCATGCATACTTGCATAGGGTGTATGAGAAAGTTAGGTACATATATTGAGGTTTGGTAGAACTCGGCAAGAGAATAATTTTCTTGGTGGAAGGAGGGGGCGGAAACGTCTTGGCAACAATTTACGGTTCTGAACGCGAAAACTTGCACGTAAAACATAACAACTATGACTGTCGAAAAGCTTAGTTAGTTGACAACAACGTAACACGTTTGGAATTTTTTCACGATTTTTCATGAAAAAGCGTTATCGACTTTTTATGACTTTCAATAAATTGGTTATTCGCTTTTCGCTACGCAAGCGAAGTATCTTCCATTGTGCAACACATATATATATATATATATATATATATATATTGTGATGATTTATTAATCATTTACAATATGTTTGCACACTCGGTTTGCTCGCGTTAACAAAAATGGTGGTAGAAAGATGTCACGTGAGGTTAAGAATCGGCTGTCCGTGTCCTTGCTTGATGGTAGTCCCCGCCCTTATAGAGCCGGTGCGAGCGGTATATCCTCAAGATTCCTCGCAACGTTAAGACGGTAAGATCCATAAGATTCCTCTTTGTGACGCCGAGCCCCAAGTACGTACTCGCAGATTCGGAGTCCCGTACACCACTCATAGAAATAGTAATGAATCCGAATCTGCGAGGTTTTTGCGGGTCGGGGAGCGCCGCTCTTAGGAACTCGACGTCATATTTGGTAATCTACGATTTGCAGTACACGTGATAACAAGATTTGCAGTACACGGCTTTTATCGCATTTTATGTCAACGTGCTGAATTCCATGAACCATGTGAGACTTGTGTATGCCGCCGCTGCGGTGAACTCTGCCGAAATTACCATGCCGCAAAATGCAATCGTGTGCAATCTTTAAATGAATTAGCCCGTCATTGTGGGGCCTTGTAGCTTATATATTTTATATATATGTATGCGTATGTATATGTTTATATATGTGTGTATATATGTATATATATATATATATATATATATATATATATATATATATATATGTGTGTGTATGTATTCATACATATGCAGATCACCCGGTGATTGTCTTGACTCACTGTCCTTATAGTTGTTAAAGAGATGTATTTGTGGTTATAATCGCTACGCAACCTGAGTGAATAAATAATAAATGTATATTTGGTGATCTTCTTCTGCCGCGCTTTTGCCAGGTCCCGGTTTGGGCCGCAAACCTCGGCATCTAAAACCCAGACCTCGGTAGGCGTTGTTATTACGAAGTCTGGCTTTAGACCCGGCGCGCCCAGTCGACAGAATACTCGCTCACGAACTACGTCATGACCCCTCTCGCGGAGCAGACGCGCTACGCGATCACAGACGTCGTCATGTCTCTTTATAGTTTGCATGTGTGTTGTATCGCACATCTGAGCGACATGAGCCAACGTCTCAGGCGCATGACACCCGTGCCTACAACGTTTGTTGTAGCCCGGGCGTCCCCTGGCCAATCTGGCACGCGTTGAAAGTGCGTTGATTCTGAACTTTAATAGGTTTAAATACTCCTTACCGGAAAGGTAGGGCATACCCTTAATCCAGTTACCGGAAAGGTAGGGCATACCCTTATCCAGTAATGTACAAAGGGCGTTTCTTGTGCTTTTTTAAAATGTGCCCCATCGAACGTGTTGTGTAGTTGTTGAGACCAGTAATCGGTCTCTTGTGAAGCGGTCTCAATGGAGGTTCCCAAGCGCTCGCAAAGAAATCTTGTTTTCGCAAGGTCTTTTTTGAAGTGCTCGGTGGCTAACATCCATTGGACCCCAGAGTGCGTGGAATGTTGTAGTGCTGTCAGACGGGAGAGGCGGAGTCTAGGGGCAGGGAATGTCCAGACCGCCGTGTGCTGTGTGCGTGTACAGATAGACGGTCCGCACCGAGTTTTCGAGCTTTAGCCATTTCGACTTAACTACCTTTCTGATCTCTTTATATAGGTCGCTAAGGATTGCGTGAGATGGTCTGGGGCCGGAGACTAGTTTATATAGAAGGCGGGGAATGAGAAAGTCTTTAAAAAATATGAGTCTTTGGTGGGGTTTAAGGGGAGCTATCGAGAGTAAATTAAGAATTTGATTGTTTATACCTTTAGCTGGCAATTGACGCCCTCCAACGTTAAATTCTCGTACGGTGTTAATAAAACCTTTACCGTTTTTTTCTATTAATAGGTGGGAGGTAGTAAAGCTTTTATTAGTATTCATTTAAAGGCCTCGGGATTTTAAAAGATTTCAATATATATATATATATATATATATATATATATATAAATATATATATATATACATATATATATATATATATATATATATATATATATATATATATATATATATATATACATATATATACATTTATTACCATCTTATGATGTTTGATGACGAGCTATAAACTAGTGGTGTTAAACATAATGAAATGCATATGTATACTTGAATTTAGATATATGCAGTTATATTCAAGAGGAACTTAGGCATTCGCGTCATATGCACTATCAAAGGCACAACAAATCGCACCTTAAAAACAAGAGTTTGGAAAATGCATATTTAAAAGGTGGATACAGTAATCTTACCTGTACACATAAGGACCGAGCTCACGCACAATAGGTACTTTTCCAGCCACAAAGTCGTCATAATTTGTTAAGTTGAATACGTAAAGTGACTCGTACGAATAAGTCGGAGGATTCATATACATTTTTCCCATTGTAGAATTTATCAATAGAGGTCCAGGCCGTTCCCGACGTATTTCTTTCAAAGTCCAGAAGATTGTGCCTATGTCCACAGCTATCAAAACAATTACAGCTACTGCAATTCACAAATCGCAAGCAAGGCAGAGAATAGACTTTGCAGTTACAGAAGACTGCAACATGACAATGGCTATAGCAGTGACTCGCTTAGAAACAGAAGGGGATACTCTAATATTTACCCTGCAAAAAGTAAATGGGGAATACCTCAAGCACGACAAGTATTGGGTCTGGACGACTTCCCGGTCAAGCTCATGCTGATTTTCATAGTTGCCCAGCCCAGACAGTAGCCCAAACTTCAGACTTAAATCCCGACAACTTAAAAAATTAAATAGCTCTGACTAAAGCTAAATCTCTACTTAGTAGAATCATTAGCGCCACTTAGCATGTGTGGACAAAGTGGTCCCTGTAAAAGCTACAGATGAATAATGAAGACCCAGTTAAAACAACTTTAGAAAACTAAGTTTTATCAGTTTGGGATTTATATATATATATATATATATATTCGCAGTTTAGCCGGCTAGATAACCGTCAAGTACGAAACGCATCAAAAGCGGATTACTACGATCCACACGGATCGTCGTACAATTAGGCGATTCACCTATGATATCCACATTTACACGCTAGACAGCCCGGAACCGGGCGTCATTGGTGGATAAACATTAGGCTTTATTAAAATATTAGCCCGATACACACAGCCACGTATAATATTATAAACCCAATTCGCCCAGCTTGGCCGAGTTAGCCCAACTTAAGGCAGTTTTCTGACCGAGACCAAGAGGGCCATGGCTAAATGCCCATCCTGAATCGAACGCCTCAGTTTCTTCCCAGTGTAGCTATGGGACCCCGTCGGTGTTGTAGGATCCCACGGTTCTTCGTGCCCGCGCAATACCGGGATCGGATGGACGCACGGTAATGAACAACACTTATCGCAGCGCCCTGCGCCACAAGTTTTCCTCAATCCGAGGCTATACCTCATACCCCTCCCCCATTTTACCAACTGAATCCTGGCGCACTTTGGCTCGGCACCGCGGCCAATCAAGTTGAGTAGGTCAAACGACGCAAATATGTAAGCCTAAGCGCTAACTCACTTAACTTAAGCGTTACTACGCAGGTTTGTAACCGCACAAACCGAATAGTAACCACAAGCTACCGCTCAGGTAACTTGTCCTTGTTTTGGCAGGAGTCAAGCTCCGGTTTCTCACTAAGGTCAAATAATATAATTTCCCTCACGCCGGGTTGTATGTAAAGTTAACGTACCGACCGTGAATATTTGCGTAAACTTTAGCTTCATGGCTGAATGCAGGGACAGCGGCTGACGACAACAAGTTCACCTGAAATAGGTTGTGTCAGTTACAGCCAAATGCAGTCAACTGTATCTGTAGGTAGCGCACGAGGTACGACCACAGCGTATAAGCCAACGATAGCTGAAACATCGTCGTTAACTTGATATTATGCTATATTCTCACATGAAAAAACTACTTGCAATTTATTACTTATTATATTATGTCGCTTTTCGGTCGCTATATTGCAATAGCGCCTTGCACTATATATATATATATATATATATATATATATATCCCCAGTTCCCTTGACTCCTACAGCGAGCTATAAATCTGACTGCCCAATATTCGAAAGACGTTTACCTCAAGGGGCTTACTGGGACACATAAATTCTATGCATCCAGGATCGAAAGCCCAAGGGCAGCATGTAACAGATGACACGCGTGCACAACTTATACACATGACATCTCACATTCTGTTCGTTTTTAAACATGTAAAGATGATACGTATAATACCCAAAACAGCAAGAATGATTGTGTTGGAATGCCTAGTAAATGTCTTAAACGATGTAGTGACTAACAATAATAATTCGGCATGGTTGTCTCTGCTATCGTTTGGCACTGTTATACTTCGCCTTCCAAACGTCAAGAATGAGTCGCGTTCGCTGGCAGATATTATACGCTCAAACGCTAGAGACTTTGAGAATGGTCTTAGACTCGAAGGATTGGCCGGTCGAGTCGGCCACCAGAGGCGCAGGAAAATTACCACCTCTGACTAAGACTTGAAAAGAAGAGTGATTGCAAAGCTAACCGATGGTGATGTGTCGGGCGCTGCAAGACTCATAAGCTCGTGCGACACATTCGGTGTCGAGTCCGACCATGTGGAGGCTCTACGTGACAAACATCTCTGCGCACCAACGGACTTAAGGTGGACTGATCCCCCTGCCGAAGCTTCCTCTGCGGAAAGCTTTCACGTGTTAAGAGAATATATATACCGCGCAGTGGGAAGCTTTTCTTGAAGCCCCGGTGCAGGCCTTGACTTCATTCATACAAGGCTTCTTCAAGATTTACTGTCTCGAGCATTGGGTAAACGAGCGGAGGCTTTGGCCGACGCACTGGCCAAGCTCATTGAAATTTTACTACGAGGAGAGCCGCCAACAGAACTCTTGCCAATCATATTTGGAGCTAGGCTACTTGCAGTGAACAAGAAGAATGTCACAACCCGCCCTATCGCATGCTCATCTACACTCTGTAGGATAGCAGCAAAGATTGCCTGCTGGAAGAATGCGTCGCAAATTGAAGAAGCAATAGGTGAACACCAACTCGGCTTTGCTACTAGAAGCGGAACGGAAGTTGCGATCCATGCCACACGAGCCTAACTGCAATCAAGGTCAGAAGATATAGTCATAGTCAAACTAGACTTTCAAAATGCCTTCAACAGCGTTCGACGTGACCATCTTCTAAGGGCTGTTGTCTCACACGCGCCTAACCTTTACCATTACATTATGCAGGCATACAGAAATCCAACTCAACTGCTGTTGGTGGGCCACGTCATACTCTCACAGTCGGGCCAGCAGCAGGGCGACCCATTAGGCCTTTCACTGTTTTGTCTTGCCATCAAGGAGCTGATAGACTCACTCGAGTCCCCGTTTAATGTATGATACTTGGATGATGGCGTGTTAGCTGGTGACCCTATAACGCTAGCCAGTGACATTCAGAAAATACTGGATTTTGCAACAAAGAGCGGGTTGTGCCTTAATCCACAAAAATGCGAACTCTTCGTGTCGGGATCAGCAACATCCAACACCTCGGTCAGACTTATAACCGACCTTCTTCCAGAGTGTATCAGAACAAACAAGACCAACCTTACCTTATTAGGCGTGCCACTTCTTGACGACGGGAAAAAGGAACAGTAATCTGGTTGGGTGGATAAGTTAAAATCGTCCTCAAGTCGCTTGGGCCTCTTGGGTGCACACAGGGGATTGTTCTTATTAAGGTCCTGTTTCTCGGCAGCACGGGTAAACCACCTGCTCCGTGGGATTGACTTAACGCAGGATATAAATATTTTAGAACAATTGAACTCCCTGACTTCTTTGCTTAATCTAACTTTACCAGAGGCAGCTTGCAGGCAAGCCCTTCTGCCCATGGCAAAAGGAGGCCTAGGCATTCCAGACGCTGCTTTGGTCGCAGGTCCCGCGGTGATTGCCTCAATGTCTAGTGCCTGGCAAAAGGCGTTAAGGATACTAGGTTCCCCAGCTGTTGACCGCTTACGTACTGTACTAGAAAATTCCAAGGAATGTCTCTTAGCACGCACTGGAGCAGCCCCTCCGGAGAATCCGATTTTCCAGGCAAGCTGGACCGCGCCGCTAGAGGATATGCAACTAGCCAATCTCCTCAAATCAGCACAAGACGAGGTGAACAAAGCACGGCTTCAAGCAGTTTCATCTAGTGGTGCTGGTGCATAGCTCAATGCTCTACCGAGTGCCCCCGTTGGAACTCTCTTAGAGGACTACGTCGTCAGGATCTGTGTCGGTCTTCGCCTTGGGATCCCTCTAGTCGAAGAACATGAATGCAGCTATGGCGAGAAGGTCTCACCCCTAGGGCACCATGGCTTATCCCGCATCCGCAGCTCAGGTCGTAGGACGAGATACGCTGCTTTGAATGATACCCTAGCCCGTGTTCTAAGGTCCTCTGGCTACCCATGTGTCCTCGAACCCGCGGGTTTAAATACAGACGACTCCCGTCGACCTGATGGGATAACCCTAACAGCCTTTGAGAGTTGCAAGACATTCGTCTGCGATGCCACCGTGACTGACTCTCTAGCACCTTCAATGGTCAGTCACGGCGCTACCCAGGCTGGTTATGCTGTTTCGCAGGCGGAAAAAACAAGTGTTTTTTTCGACCTTTTGCCTTTGAGACTTTAGGGGGCCCAGGTGAAATTACTGAGGGAGTTATTACTAAGATATGCAAGTGTCTAAGATTGGCCACGGGGGACCTGCGCGCTGGTGAATTTTTCCGGCAAAGGCTGTCATTGGATATACAACGTGGTAACGCCACGGCGGTGCTTGGTACCTTGTACAGGTGGTCGACACCAGGCCTGGACTTAAACTGGTGTAGTTTGTCGAGACGTTCGCTAAGGGATAATTGTTTACACCCCGTTGTGAGTTAAATAATTATAATCACAAATATATATATATATATATATATATATATATGTGGAAGTTTACTTCGGCAACCTAAACTTGGCTGATTTGTTTTGAGTGTAGACACAGTCAGCGCCGCACAGTCCTATAGTAGTAGCAGATACATAACGGAGAGGCAACAAGAGCCACCCTAGGAAAAAGACTAAATTAACTATTTCTAATGCAATCCGCTAGACTTGTAAAATACGACACACATAAGCAATCTGATCCCTAAAATTTTAACACGACGTCATGCAGTTAGGGCAATCGTTGACATCGATATTAGTAAACCGCCTGGAAACAAACATCATTGGTGCATAAACAATTCATTTCTTTGGGATAGTGCTACGATACAGAAAACACGCATAACATTGACGATTATGGGGTGACGCACTGATTGTCCATTAGGCTCCTACTCTTTAGAATATACGTCCTTGAGATCCCAATAGTGATTCTACAATGTGTCACCCATCTCTTAATCGATTTACGAGTATAACTAGCAGTCGACAATTTCACAAGTATTATTCAGCTAGCAATTTCAAGTAATGAACACTGGTACTGTGAGAATAGGGTTGTTGTGTCTAGGCATATTTAAGTAGACACACAGCTGTCGGCTCGGCGCCACGTGCTGGCGGACGGGCAGTGGAAAGAGTAGGCACGAGAAGGTACGAGCGACGAAGTGTCTAGATGATTCGATAGAAACGTCTAATGTTTTCGGGCTGACCCTCAGCCAAGATTTAACGTCCACGGAACTGTTTTTCACATTGCTTCATAGACGGACCCTCATAAATACAAATGTGCAACTGTGGGGCTCGAACCCGCGCTCCTATGTGTCTCCTCCGGTTGCGAGGCGGAGACCTAATCCACTACGCCACCGGGCTCGACCGATAGAAACGTCTACTCGGACCGAATCGAATCTACCACATTCGAGAACAACCTAAGAGGCAATAAATGCAGCACACAGAGTCAGCAAGCCACTCTACAGGTGACAGCAGGCGATCGTGTCTTCATTCCTTACGTACTCGGCTAGTCAATGTTCAATAGACTAAGTCCTCTGGTCAGAGTGTGTACAGTTCACGTACATATTAGTGGCGACGAAGTGGTTACGAACTGACCGACCTTCCTTCAAGCCTTACTTCTACGGCAGCAAGTTCACCTGCTACGTCTGAAGGACGTGCCTGCTACTACTCCAACTTCTACTTCTTTCGGCAATTACATCGCTACTTCTACTACTTCTTTCGGCAATTACATCGCTACTTCTACTACTTCTTTCGGCAATTACATCGCTCAGAAGTACTCCACAATGGAAGGAGACGGAAGCATAATGACAAAGGCCGACCATTGTTACAGTTCGAGAGATTCATGGAAGAAGGGATGCCGTGGTCCACATATCGGTGTCGCTTCCGTGAATTTACACAGCTGAACGAGTACCCCGAAAGCAAGCGTGCTCTAGGTCTGCTAAACCACCTCTCGTCCACAGTGTACCAGAAGCTGCGGGACCAGATATTTCCAGAGGAGCCATCAAAGATGACATACGAAGAACTTCTGGCGGCCTTGGACTTTATCTACGCGCGCAGGTTACGAAGAAACGCGGAAGAATGCGAATGGCCAATAGAATTCCTGACGACAGTACTGCTAGTACAGTTCATCAGCAGTGTCAGGAACGACCATGTAAAGGATCAAGTTTTGCGTAAGGCAGATACTTTCAAAACACTGGACGACGCAGTCAAAGAAGCAGAGTCAGTGTTCGTGCGTGAAGAACGGTTAACGATCAACAAGATAGTTGCTGGCTCACAGCAGCGGGGAGCCAAGCTGCCTTGGAAGAAGCAGCCGACGGGTTCAGGCAGTAAGGACAGTACAGCTCCGGCTCGCTCTAGACAGGGCCTGATGCCAGGCCACTGCTATAGCTGTGGAAAGCCTGACCACAAAGCTGACAAGTGTCCGCATATTGTATCCGCATATTAAGTCTACGTGCAATTCATGCGGGAAAACCGGACATCTTAAGATCGTCTGTCAGCAAAGACAGCCCGGTGGTAGTTCAACCAACAATTTCAAAAATAAGAAGAATGGAGCCTTCGCCGTACAAGTTGAACCAACCTTAAAGAAGACTTCAGGTATGAATTTTGTAAAGCCAGTACATACAATTCAAACAGTGAGACCCGATATCGACCCGTTACTCGTAACAGTCGAGATCGAGGGTACCATGCTATAATGAAAGTGGACAGCGGCTGTGGAGCCACTGTGATGCCTCTTTCACGTTTCTCGGCTGTTTTGCCGAAATTCATGCACCATGAGCCAGACATTACGTTAAGAGTGGCGAATGGCAGTGAAGTGAAACCACACTCTTTCGTGGAAGTTCACGTGAAGTATCGCAATATTACATAATTATTGCGGCTGTACCTGGTCAACGATCCCCAATTTCCAATTTTATTCGGTCGTGATTGGATAAAGGCGCTGGGATGGGGGCAGCTCGAAGTTTACCGTGTTGAAAGCAAAGCTAGTGATTTACTTTCCGCATACCCCAGGCTCACTCCGCCAGGCATTGGTACACTATATCAAGGTATCAAGGCATAGATAGAGAGGCCTGGGGGAGACCTCACCTACCACCTCACCCAAATCCTCACAGGACAAGGAAAACTTTAACTCGTTTTTGTCCCAAATTGGAAAGGCTTCATCGCCGATATGTGTATTCTGCCAAGAGGCACATGAGGACACTCCAGATCACACACTGCTACAGTGCTCGGCCTGGGAGGCTGCGCGGGTAAGGGCAAGCAGACTCGTCCGAGTGAAACGGGCCAGGGAGGGAGACCCACACCACGAAGTCAGCGACCCACCTCGGTCCAGCTTAATAAAGTTTACAGAATACATTGTCTCCAGTGAGCAGGCCTGGAAACTGGGAGCAGCGACGACAAAAGAAGTCCTCCAGGAGAAACATGAAAAATGCAAAGAAAGACAGGCACAACTGCGGCCTTAACCTGAAAGCATCCGTAGAGAAATGCAGCTCGAAGAAAACGGGCTTGCAGGTGTTAGACAAGTGCTGGATACTTTGGGCGACCCCAGCCAATTGAACTGAAAGGGCGCTCGCCACTTCTCCTGATAGTCCATAGTACTGTTTTTTATGAAGATCTGGGCTATCAGAGAATAAAGCTTAAGGGGGGATACCAGTACCATCCAACCGTTGGGGTCGAGTCCCACACTGCTAGAGATAGAGACTCGTAGCGATAGTGCGCAATTGCGTTTAATACCTCCCCCCCCCCCCAAAAAAAAAGTCAGACCGGAGGATGCAGACATGACTGGTTTTAAGTCGGTTGAAGCTCCACAGTACCGGCCCACGCTTACAGGGAGCCGTGATGAATCTGTGCAAATGCCTTTGTTAGTGAGTACTCTATAAAAAAAACCGTGCTACTCTCGGCGCACCTCTAAGGACCAGCCGGATTCAGCGTCCCCTTCAAGATGCTCCTTTTCATTAGCTGCACTGTTTTTTTACATACAAAGTTCTGTTCAGCTGTTTCTCCTTTGTCGGAAGATGACAAAGCCAGCGTTGTCCTCCTCGTCATTTCTCGCCTTTACGGTAGTTTCCATTGGCAATGTTGTGACCGCTGCAGCTCCGCTAGGTATTGACGTGTCGTCATCCATCGGCTCATCTGTTTCGAAGATATTAAGTTAGGGGAAAGGATATTGATTGACTCGAAATATCAATTTCATCCGATATTGATGATATAACTCAATACCAGTTTCTAGAAGAGCTTTACGGTATAATCGATAAGTGATTGGTCTATAATTGCCTGCGCGTTTTTGTTCGACCTTTTTCTAAATAAAGGAACCGCCTCCGTATCCTTCAACCGTAACCTCGAAACATCTTGTAAGCGATAAAGAAATATAGCAATGTTAGCCCTATTATGGCTCTACGTTGGCTTGGAGCCAACTCGGCCAACGGTTAAGGAGCCGCGGAGCTATCAGAAAAAAAATAAGAGAACAGGATTATCATGAAAAGAAAGCTTGGTTTTGAGAACCGCATGCTGGATCGTGGTAAATTTTGAGCCGTCAGAAACAGCAATGTGGTCTGTCTACGTACCCGACGCGGGTCTGGTTGTATGATCCGCTGCAAAGAAACAGTCTGAAACGGAAAACAATGATGTATCGTCGCTAGGCTGCGGGAGCGAAATAAAGTTAAAATTTGCATCCCCTACTATGACAGTTGTGGAGCTGTCACAGCCACACGTGATGCCATCGTTGTCTTGGTCCACAGTGGTAGTAAGATTTCCTTAAAAGTTTCGTAGGTGAACGATGCCGCGATTTTACGCAGATGTTGGTATTAAAATCGCTAACATGAAGCGGTCTTTAGACCATTATTATGATTATCTCTACCCAGGGAGCACTATGTCATATCTCGTCATGTACTGTATTTAGCGACAAAAGTAGAAGGTAAAAATTGCACATTAATATGTACAATAGTAGTGTCGGTCTAAGATATATATTTGTGGTAGTTAGATGGAAGACTAGCATCAGACAGATTACTTGCTGTCTCCTCGAATCAGTGGAATTGAAGCCTCCATCACAAGTATATAATAGGTATGAAGGTAATTAATTAAAATACATAGTGGTTTAAAAAACACGATATAGCTGCCCACTATATCGTTGCTTATTTTATTCTCTACGCTGAGTTCGATTTTAAAGCTCAAAACAAAGCGTATCAATACACCTCTATATATATACACTGTCTGGGTTTTGTAGCCAGTGCATACTCTATACCTATATCGAAGTTAAGTTTAGTGATGTATATTTAGGGCCGCTATATTTCCCTAAAACAACTATATAGGTAGACACATCTTACCCAAATTTAAGAACTGGCACAATCACTACTACTTAAAAACGCTAAAATACACATAAAATAGGTCTTTTCAAAGGTGAACGCACTGCTAACCTATCTAACACAGTGGCGCGGCGAATCAAAACAATTTTGCATCTTTTAAGTGGAAAAAATAACTGTTTGACGGTATTGGATCTCACAGTTCGATCACACTGGTGGTCACGATGGTCTGTGACAAAACTCCCGTTAAAGAGCCAGATAGAACTTGCGATCTAGGCAATTTTAGTGGAAGCTCTCGCACCAGTGCGACCGTCCAGCTTAACAGCTAAGTAGAGACTATCAACTCAGGGTATTCGGCTTGGTGTCTCTAGAAGACACATGTTGGAATAAAATCCTACAATAAAATAGTTTAGACCTGCCCGATTGTTTTCACGTGCTAGCGTACCGTCTAGACATTACCGTCGGGACTACAAACAGAGCGCGAAGATAAGATAATGCAGGTGAAACGCACAGATGCCGACACCATTCACTAATCCCGCTAGGTCTCTGCCTGACGCAACTATTTCGAAACCACTAATGGAATGAGACACCTAATCATAGTGCTTCAGCCAACATTTCTCTTAGAGAGGGATGTTGATCCTAGCTGTGAGAGTCTTCCTGCCAGCTGCTAGGACTCCTGCTTCCCGCCCACCTCCGCTGGCCAAGCATGTTAGCTTGCACCACCTACGGGAACGCCTTCACGAGGTCTTCCCCGTGCCGGGAGCTTCAGGCATTGACCAATATGCCAAAGCTCTTACGGAGCTGTTAAGACGCAGCTGGTCTTAGTAAGCCAAGAAGAGGGAGTCCATGGTTCAACAGTGCGTGCAAAGCAGCCAACCAGGCCCAGCTCAGCGCTCGTCTCCTAGCCGCACTTTACCCGTGGATGCGGCCACTCTTCATCATCCTCAAGAGTTGGTGTCGCCGGACGTACAAAGCTGAACGCGCCAAGTACCTGGAACAAAAGGAGTCCGCGCTGTTGCATGAGGCAGAGCGACAATTGTACAAGTGGCTCCGCCGACAGGGATCTCCCACCTGCCCCATCAACTCATCGGCGCTCATCTCCCACTTCAGCCGCATGTTTGCGTCGGCCGACACCATCCCGCGCGGGCGGCTCCACTACGAAGCGGCCTGGGACGAGAAAACAATGCTGCTACGAGATTCACTCTCCGCAGAGTTTTCTCTTACCGAGGTGCTTGGCGCCATGCAACGACTCCGACTCAACAAGGCCGCCGGTCCCGACCAAGTCCGTAATGAGCACCTCAAGGAGGCCATGGTACTTGCTCCTTGCTGGACCGCCCTTTTCAACGCTAGTCTGCGCGAAGGTCGCTTCCCCAGCGACTGGCAGAGTGCTCATCTAGCAGTCATCCCAAAGGGAAAGGACAACCCCAGAGAGCCCAGCTCGTGGCGTGGGGTCGCTAAAAAGAGCTGCTGCTACAAGCTGCTCTCTGCCATCCTCACCGCCCGCCTGTCTCACTTCCTCGAGGCTCTCGGCGCCATCCCGAAAGAGCAGCACGGCTTCCGCGCAGGCAGGTCCACACTGACTGCGTGTGAGATTCTGCTGGCCAGGGTTCGGGGAGTGATGCAGTCTAGGCACGCAAAGCACTTTCTGTACGCCGTCTTTGTGGATTTCCGCTCGGCCTTTAATGGAGCTCCCAGAGACAAGATTATCTTCAAGTTGGCTGAAGCGGGCGTGCCTGCCAACATCCTCCAGCTCATCGGGGCAATCCTGCCGGAAAACCCGATCACCATACAGGATGGGGTGGCTGAGTTGTGCCCCTTTGTACAAACGACGGGAGCCGCGCAGGAGGACAACTTAAGTCCGCTGCTGTTCTCCATCCTGCTCAACGATCTTCCGCGACGCATCGTGGGTACTCGAGAGTCCGTCCGCCCAGACATTCTACTATACGCAGACGATCTCGCGATATATGGAACAAGCCGATTCGAGGTGCAGCAGAGCCTAGCGAGGCTCGAGCAGTACGTGGCGGATGTAGGACTCGAGATCAACATCGGCAAGACCAAGGCCATGAAGTTCCGTAAAGCTGGTCGACTTGCGGCCAGCGATGAGCTACGGTTGTACTCCACACCACTGGAGTATGTCAACAACTTTCCGTATCTTGGCCTCTCTCTCCCGACCTCCGGTACGTCGTTTACGGAGCACATCGCCGAGAGGGTTAGAAAAGCCCTCGTAGCAGGCGTCGGAATTGAGAAACCCACGCTTCTCTCCCTTAACACGGCGCTAAAACTTTTCAACCTTAAGATCGCGCCCACGGCATCGCGTGGCCCAGCTCGCGAGGCTTGATCGAGTGAAACCCGCCTTTCTCAAGCGAGTGCTCGGCCTCCACACGTCATGCCGCAATCGTCTGGTCTATTTACTCGCCGGTATCCCGCTCTTCATAGAGGACCTGCAACGCCAGTTCCGGTTGCCGGAAACACAAGCCTACAGGGACTTTATCTGTCAGTGGGAGGTAAGATTGTCAGACGTGGACCCCGACTTCTTTAGTACGGGTGCAATGACAAACAATGCGTGGAAGGGACTGCATCGCACTTCCACCATGTTTTCTGTAAAACTCAAGGGTACCATGAGCCGATAGAAGAATGTATCTGTAGCAGGTGTGGGAGAGTTGAATCACTGGCAAGGCTGGCTCAGTGACCGTGTTTTTATGTATAATATTTGACTATATACCTAACAAAGGTGATTAATAAATGAATGAATTTAAACAATGCACCAGACGTTAGCATCGGACCATGAGTGGGGCAGACACAACTTAAGATTCGCCCCATACTATATATATATATATATATATATAATTTCCCTGTGGCAAAACTGTAGTAGGCAGATTACTTTATTCGTGTAATTAAATTATTGGTGCAAGAAGCTGCAGTTGAACCGCGTAGCCATCGACACGGCCTTACGGGCAGCCATCAACACATATAAATTCGAATAGTATGTGTGAGTGTTTGTGTGCACACCCGCGCAATTCAAACTGTCTTCATTTGATCCGTTGGCAACAACGACATCGCCACCATCATGATCAGCCACCGACAACACCGTCATAGCCTCCATACTCAGAACGCGTAGCGATAGGCCAACGATGTCACAGCAGCACCACCACCACGACCTCCATGTCATGTCATAACGACATCATCAGCATCACGTAGTGTTTCACGCCTCACAGCAGTTATCTTGCTCAAAGGAGCATCTCGACTCGATTTCGAGAAACACGCATAAAAAATGTTTTAAAGAGTGAATAAAAAGTAGGCATAAGTGCAGATGGTGGGAGTTCTTTTACAAGAAACAAACACCTGTTGGAAAATCCGAAACGATCGATCAGCGAAGAGTACCGGTAAAAAACATTCGAGACGACCGAATCAACCAAATTCATCGATAACTGTAATCCTATACGAAACAAGCACAGGCCAGTGTCACCTTGACCAATTCTTTGAGTTTCTGAGGTCTAGCATCATTTGGGTGCCAGCACTCCGCGGTGTCATTTGTACACATAAATAGACTAAGGGAAAATAGGATAAGTACCCATTCTCTTCTCGGTGGGGGTTCACAGCAGACGTCCGTTCTATGTATTCTCGTTAGCCTAAACTTGGCCTCGTTGCGTTGTACATATCGTCCTACCGAGTTTTGACATCCCCGTTTATTTAGCTTAACGCTGCGGTTTCAATTACTTAATTAGTGGAGGAGACCTGCTTTTTATCTTTAAAAATGCAATTGATGTTCCTCTCTTTAAGGGAAGGACTCACATAACAACTAGACGGATTTAGGCTAATTAGTTCTACCAAATAACTTGTTAATATATTTGATTGCTGCTTTTCGAATGCACCTGCTTGTCGCTGGTTCAGCTCATATTTAAATGATGGTGCTATCATGCTGGTCGGTCCTGTAAGCCGTTTACATTAAGGCTGGGTATACCCCAAGGTTCGGCTCTGAGTCCTTATGTCTTCTCTTATCTATATAAATATTGCCCTTAGCAGCATAACATGTCTTCCTTACCGCATCTACTTGTCTTTGCTCGGAACGATAATATGCAAGCTCCTTGATCCGGCCAAATCTAGTACTGCCAATATGGTGTGCAGCTTTCGTAAGCCTGCAATTGCAAATTAAGAATTATCAAACAGACCCAAAATGGTTTGTTTCCGTACAGCCCGTCACTCCATCTACTTGAATAATCGATCTGGTTGTGAACGATTCCGCTCTTAAATTCTCGTCGGATACCACCTGCCTTGGACTTGTTTATTGTGAGAGTCGGGCTTCTAACGCTAACCATGGTTCAATAGAACTTTGCCCGGCCAGTGCTTAAATTGGCGCTCCCTCAATAGTGTGGGTTGTTAAGTTGTCATCCTTATCATGGTATCTAAAGCCTTACTTGAGCTCTATCTGAGCTATTGCAGCATATCCTAGAGTGGAACTTATAGTGCTATTATCTATGCACTCTAGACGCTGCAGAATAAGGCCGCCCGCGTAATGTTTAGTCCTAAACCTAATACGTCTGTTAGTAGTCTCCTAGCAAGGCATGACTGTTTGAACTTTAGGTAGCTTATCTGTTTCAAAGCCGCCATCTACGCGTTTAAATAGCAATAATAACCAAAATCTCGCTCAGCTTAATGATATGCTTCCACTACTACTACAGCCTATATATATGTGCCCTTTAACATGGGGCCGTCTACTATCATCACATTCTATATATCTATATATGCCCTCCAACATGAGGGGCGTTTTCTAAAGAATGTTTCTTCCCACTACGTACTCAGCGTTTTGAATTTTTTTCTTAAAGGATATTCAGACATCATCAGATCACTCAAACAAAAACTCTAAACCTCCATATCGCTCCTCTGAAGATGTTGTGGCTTGTCCGTCGAGAATTCTTTCTTGACATTTTCTAGGAGAGGCGCCTAGAGGAACAAAGGAACTTATTATAATTATTATTATTATTATTATTATTATTATTATTATTATTATTATTTACAATTGTGAGGTATGAACGTTTAAGCCAGGTTCATGATGCTCTGCTCATTTTCTTAGTTCATGGCGCCTATGATAGAAGCCACGTTCCCCCTACAGACGGCCAAAGACATCATCTGTCTTAAAAACATGGCCTCGCGTCGATCACCCGTAATATCTTCTATACGCTTTCCAATATCCTTCAGGATTTTTGCCGTACCTGTGCTAATGGGCCCAAGTGTCTCCAATGCAATGAGTACAAATTGGTACCTCCTTAACAGCTCGAGATTTATTCCTCGTTTTTCAGAGTCCGCGCGTTCTGCAACCCATCCAGATTAAACTGCGCTGTGACGTAGATAAGACAAGGCCGCCGTGCATGAAACGCTTACATCCCATGCAAGGCTTTTACCATGTGACCATAGCGGAATGGTGACCCCGTCAGGTCGTAGCTCACTACTTCCATAAAGACCTTTCGGCTCGGGTGTGGATGGTATCCCTGCCCTTCTAAGGGCTCTTCTTACTATGGCGTTGAATTCCGCGTGTCTTGTAAGTCTGCCGGGGCTTTTTAGAAAACTTAGAGGATGTAGACCATCAGAGTCAACAGGTTGGCCGCATGACAGACATGAGAAAGGCTGGCAGACGGGCGCGCCTATCCTAAGGGCTGACACCATGCGGAAGGAGTTGGGGTCCAGCATGGTGCCAAGCTGGCGGGAGGGCAGTGCTTGAAGCCAGCCCCCGCTGAAAGAATAAAGTGAAGGTCGCGGATGCTCGCAACAAATAGTTAAATCTTGATGACCCAAGACTGTGCCTCCACAGACAAAGGGCCGCCTGTGGGTGCATATTTGTCAAGCGTGGGCGGACTTTTACAAGAGCTTCTCGTTTTGCGCAAAGAGCCCGTGGGAGTCCTTCACACATGACGGGAGCACCCAGAATATCTAGGTCATCTTATGTCGTGCAAATTATTCCGGGAAGTGCTTGATGACGTTTGAATAGATTTATCTTGCTCTTGCGAATTGCCTCCTATCGCTGTAACCTCACACTTAGAGGCGTTGAGCGTCAGCCCTCCCGTTTCCTCGAACTGTAGTACGGTCTGTAGATCCTTCGTCACAACGTCCGCGGGACCACCCAGGATTGCATTATCCAGATACCAGACGTTAAAGGGGCTCTGTAGACTTGACACCAGATCAGAAATGCCAAGACAAAACAGCGCTGGCCCTAGTGGGTCTCCCTGTTGGATACCGGTCCTGGACTATGGTTACATCTGTAGTCCAAGCAAGCATTGACGGATTTCTGTAGCCCTGCCACACCATCGGTAAGAGTCTTGGAGCCTTCTTTTGTACTTCATTAAACATTATATCTCTTCTTAATGTATTAAACGCATTTCGAAAGTCTAGTTTAACTAGCACTCTTTTCGGGCCCTCTGCCTGCAAAAAGGCACGCGTAGCATGCACTGTGGCTTCTGCTCCTCCTCTAATGGCAACCCCAACTTGGTGAGGAGAGACCGCTGTCACAATGGTATTTTTATTCACAGCCATGGCAATTTTAGAAGCCATTCTTCGTAAGGCCAGTCCGCACGCAATGGGTCTAATCGAGTTATCTTTTTTTTTAAGGGCGGTTAGGCTTGCACCATAGAAAATCGGTAGACAGCATGACGGCAAGGTACCATTAAGTACTGTAGTCACAAAGGTACTAAGTTCGTTCACTAGACGTTCAGAAGAGGGAATCGTCTATTCGAGCATGTCACGTAGATGTCGAGAACGCAGACCATCCAAACCGGCTCCACTTGTGAATGGAAAAGATCTAACGGCCTCATGGACCTGAAGTATCTCAATCTTTCCAAGGTTTAAGGCGACTGGTTGTTGGAGCAGCTCTATGCGCTCTTGGTAACCAGGTGGGGAACGTGGATGTTTGGCCCGCAGTTCGGACTCTGTGTGCGCGTCGTATGGTGCGATTATGTCTGAGGACAGCAGGGCTCGAGCGGCAGAACGGATATCACCCTCTGCTAATTTAATCTCTGCTTGGCGTATACTATTTTCATCTTCATTTACGTGGCGTAGCTTGTGCTGAGTGCAGTCGCGTCGGCCACACCTTGAAGAGTCCTAAGATCTATTTCGGCTACATTCTTCTTAATTAGTTTGGTCAGCGTCACTTCTTGATCGTTCTGACGCGGAATGGCAAACGTTAGCGTTGGAAGCATCATGAGACGGTTCCAGCTCTTGAGGTCAAGCCTAGAGTTAAACTTGCTCAATGCTTCGGTGTATGCTGCGGCGCAGCATCCTCCGACTCCGCGGGGTATGACTCTGGCAAATCTTAAATTCTTGCGGGCACTTGTTAGAATCCGTACTAATGAGGTCGAATCAGTTTGAAGGTCAGAGTCTGAGGTAGAAGGTATGAGATTATCCGGTCCCGGACTATTACCGATAGGTAGACTTCGAGGGGGAATCGGGGAGTGGAGGCAAGTTATATGGGCTTTCAGTCCTTTGGAGGTTCTTACACAGCGACCGCAGAGCGTGCAAACATATGGGGTCTGAGAAAGAGAAGCCGTTGTTTGGTCGTTATCGTTGAATTCACTGGTGTTGTGTGATTGATGGCTGGTCATTTGAAACTATTGTTTAGGTGGAATTATCAGCAGCTCCAGAAAGTGCTAGGAGCTCTGGATCTTCAGTACCGTCTACAACAGCCTTCATAAAAGCAATACCAATCTCAGACTCGAGATATGATAACACGCCTTTGATGATTGGGTTCTCGTCGAGCCATGTTGAGAGCATGGGTTTCATCTTCTTCCAGATTCTTAAGATCGCGGTGACGATATGTGAAGAATTATTTGACGAACTCTTTTTCTTTTCTGTCTGTGATTGTGCAGGCATCCTCTGCGAGGTCTGTTTTTTCGTTTCAGCAGCCTGCTTTTTTGGTGCAGCGGGTGGCAGGAAATTACAGAGTACTGTCTCGCTATCTTTATGCAAAACCTGCTTCAGTTTTTGTGTGGCTGGTCGGACCACATCCGCGTAAGAAGCATGTTTTTTGACAGGCTCAAAACTGACGTTGTGTGGCTCCTTTATCAGTGATGGAAAATCACCTGATACAGGAAGACGCGCAGAGACCTTTGCGTAGAGTTTGACTCGTTCGGCTTCTCTGTATACCTTCCAAACCCCGCAACTGTTGTCATTGGATGTGTGGGCACCTCCGCAGTTGACGCAACGAGCCTTATTTTGACATTCCCACATCTCGCGTCCGGCGCAATCGCATTTCCTACAGGAGGGATCATTTCGTTTTTGACACTCTGAGGCTTTGTGTCCATACTTATGGCATCGTAAGCACTGCAGGGGGGACCCAGCGCACAGTGTGACCTTGTAGTTCTCACCGACCATATGCACTTCCGAGACAGACATGGTGTCAAAGCGGAGTCCGACTCTGGATGGATTTTCCACGTTTTTTGTCGCGTTTCCGTTATCATTCCGCGTCGCGACGGCACATACTTCTCGTTAAATGCGGATATATCTGGACATTGCTGTATACTTACACCACATACTTTGTTCAGCCCCTTCGCCGTTAGCATCTGGCTTGGGTCTTTTAAGCGAATCGCCAGTTTCCCTTGCGTCGTAATTCAGGCGGTAGCACCCGGCACAGACTTACTGAGCTCTACGGCTATCATAAAAACACTAAGAGATCTTAGTGCTTCAGGGTTATCTGGGCAGTAGAACAATAGTTTTAGCTGGGTCTCCGTAGAAGCAGCCTTTCGTACATTCTGAGTAACTGTAGATGCAGTTTCCTTGACTACTTTCTTTGCAGCTGCTTTCACTGCCTTCTCTTGACGGGTTGGAACTTGGCTCCAGCTTTCGTCATCTTTAGAATCGTGAGTCGTAGCGTCAATTGTTTCAGACGGCTCACCGTCACACTTACTCTTTCCTCCGATTGGGTAATTGCCCGTCGCCCTCTCCATCCTCTCGGATAGCCTGGCTTCATGGCGCCGACGTTCTCTTACTGCTGCCGTCTCCCTCGTCGATCTGTGACACTTAACAGTGCATCTATGATTCTCCTCACCTGCTCGTCTGCACACAGGTGATGACACGCGGGATGACTGCGGCGAATAATTGTTACCGCTCAAATAGGTAGCGGGCGACCCTTGCCGAGGCGTATATGGAGACACCGGACGTGAGTCGTTAGTAACCAAGCAGACAGCCAGAGATAATGCACATTCTAAGCGTGATACGTCTGAGGCGCAGTTTCCACTACATGATCTTCGTCGCAATCCACTTGATCGCTTTTCAAAGACGTCTCCACGACGACTGTTCTCTAGTTCGCACGCCGAGTTGCGATCACTGAGTCTAGGAGAGTCTTGTAGACACTTTACACCGTCCACAGCACTGTATTTGTAATAAAAATCGCACAATTTTCGGCACCTCGATCCGAACGTGACTACTCCCGGCAGCCGCGAGAAGACGATTATTATTATGAGCATGCCTCCATTAGACAAGCTCCTCAATATAGATTGTGAATGCTCTCCAGTGTTTTTGCATGTAGTCAATAAATTCAATTTACCATTCATTGAAGTTAAAAGCGAATATTTAAATATAGAATGTTATAACTGCTGCTCTCTTCATTTTAAAGGTATTCTTAGCTTGCCTAGTAATATCATTTTTTCGAGCTGCCACTTGTAAAATCTCATACTAAATTCTATTCTGCAAACTGTTCCTTTTGGCACCTAATAGTCATTTTTTACACATGGATAACCCTATGAGATTCCCCTAATTAATAAGAAAAAGCTCATTGTTATGTTGATTCCTTTGCCGCAGGAACTAAGTTCGTATCTATTATTACCATACAACTAAAACCCGTTCTCAATAGTGTTCTTAAAGCATAATAATGTGTGAACAATATTATTAGATGTTACAAGAGACTGTTTGCAGAAAGAATCTTATATATAACGAATGTGTGTCTCTAAAACATGTGTGGAAATTTGCGTATAACTACCGATATTTTTTAACATCTGCTTTAATTTAGCGTCATAAGCAAACAATTATGGGAAGTAAAAACTGTTTCTACGGAATTTCCAAAAGCCTTGCGGCTGACGGAAAAGACCCCCCCACAGCCGCAGCGTTGCCGCGCTGAACCTCTACTGATCTTGTTCTTACCGTAAGTAGACGAGAGCTTGCAGCCCTGATTGCAGAGGATCCATGTGCTTAAACAAGAAGGCTTGCGAGAAGGGCACACGTGGCAAGACAAGTTAAACAGGTGGCCAGTGCTGCCCAACGGACACGTTTTGACTTACATGGCTTCTTTAGTATATCCAACAGGTAATCTCTGTCTGAAGGTAAATAAGCCTAGAAGGTATTCAGAAAAAATCGCTTCTGAATTTAACAAAAACCAAGTTCAATTTTGCGCAGATCAAATACTGCATACACCTCTGGCAATTAAATATGTTATATTCCAGAGACAAGCCGCTTGTTTGCCCTAATGGAATAGACCACAAAAAAGGTCGACAAATTTAAAATCGTGCTTGTAGCTTTCTTTTTAAGCAATTGGATTACTCACAACACTTGTGAATGCAACGTAATTGTACCGAAACGAAGATCTCCCTTCTTATGGATAATGGCCAGGCTACAACCCTTCTGTTGAAAAACCGTCACCGTAAGTAATATCACAGACTATTGCGAGAAGCTACAGCATTTGCTAATTGGCCAAAAGTCATTTTATGGCATTTGTCCAGCATTCAGATATTGGGACCAAAGCCGTGCATAGCCCGAATAGTTAATGTCCTCACTTGTTATTCTCTAAGGGATTAAAAACCAAAATGTTAGGCACTGAATATTTTTATATATTTTGACGAGTTGCTAACAGTAGAACAATTAAGGTGCAAAGAACGTTCCAGAATACAAAGTGAATACATTGCGCAATTATTTGACATCTTTGTAGCGTAAATGTGCAATATGCAGACATTTTCACGGCATTATGTGCCCTTAACGTTAAGCATTGTAAGTTGATTATTTACGCTACTATGGGGGCGAATGTCCGTAAGGTATCCACAGCGGGCTAATCCATAAAATATAATTTCTTTTTTTGTGGAGAATGTGACACCAGGCGCTACCACATACTCGAATGTACTGAAATTAAAGGGAAGTCTGTTACTTTACGAATAAAATATGCACTGTCCTAAATCGTTGTATTGTATAGGGCAAGCAGACTCGTCTGTGAGAAATCAACCAGAGAGGATGACCCACGCCACTAGGTCTGCGATCCACCTTAGTCCAGCCTAATAGAGTTAACAGAATATATCGTCTCCAGTAAGCAGGTCTAGAAACTCGGAAGTAGCTACGGCAAAAGAAGTCCTCCAGGAGAAATACGGAAAGTGCAAAGGGCGCTCGCCACTTCTCCTGATAGTCTATACTACTATTTTATAAAGATCTAGGCTATCAGAGAGTGAAGCTTAGGGGGGAGGTGCGCTTAGTTGGTATAGGTCTGAGCGGAGTAACATCTAACCGTTGGGGTCGGGTTCCACACTGTTTGAGGGAGAGACTTGTAGCAATAGTGCGTAACTGCATTTAACACCTTCCCCACAAAAAAAGTTGATTTAGTCTATGTTCTTATCACTACAGAGTAAACAGCGTAGGGTAGAGCCATGAAGAGCGTATTTTGTTGTTTCCGATTGTTTATAAAGGTTGCAATAAATAAACCAGCGTCATTTTATACTGTGTTGTAACTATGTTTATTCGTGAATATATATTATACGTATTGTTATCATAAACGTAAACACATGATGTGTGCATATATAAAAGAATGACGAAACTTAAATTACAAACTTCAAATTATTCTATAAGACATTTTTTCACCATGTATCAGTTTAAGTAACACATCTCGAATATATGCATGTTGCACCTCCACGGTACGAAGATGTCGAACTGTTACACAGTGCGAATACGACAACTGCGAAACTCGCAATTATAATACCGTAATTCGGTGTGCGATAAAACATCATATAAAAAATAAAGACATACGCCCTGGACAAAAATGCTTGACCTAATATCAAATCTCTTTTTCATAACATTTTTTTTCATGACAGCGTTTAAATAAACACATAAATATATACTTATATACTATTTGCACTATTTGGTGACTTACGTGCGCCGCAAATACTATAGCGCATCTAGCCAGGATGTCATGCCTAGCTTTGCGATGGACCTGTTATTCCTTCGTACGAAAAATCTCTTTATCACATGTTGATTAGGTCTATCTTTTTCCCTTTGTAGGGCAAACAGCATAAGGTGTTTTAAGGAATAACGCAATTTCTTGTTGTCCGATATAAAGGCTGTAATATTTAAGAGGTGTATAACAGCGTCAATTTATACTGTCTCGTAAATGTGTTTATACGTATGTATATATTACACATATTGTTTCATTAAATATATTCGCATAATATGTACAATGTTAGACAAATATATGATTAGAATGATGAAATCTAAATTGTAAACTTTACACGTAAACATTTCTTAACCATATGTTACTTCGGGTAGCACTCACCACTTCAATCCAAAATATAGGAAATATTATTTTCGGAACCTTTTCTGTTTCCAGAGGTATTAGCTTTAGGTTAATCTGACCCCGTATTCTCTTGTCAATCGTCACGCCGGATCTCTAGAAAAACAAATCGCGGGCGTTTGTTTATATGATATGTTTGGTAGACCTATCTCCAAAGAATCTTCATATTAAAATATTATGTGTTTCAACAGTATAACTGTAGTAAAATATTTTAGCCGGTGTGATAACTAAATTAACGTGAGAGGATACGATTAACTAAGACGTCCATGTGACTCAATTAGATGTGGGAAGGGTGTGCTTGGAGCCCAATGTTGTGAATCCAAGGCGGCTGTTGGCGTTGTCGTTCACAGTTTGTTTCTCGGAAATCGTAGGTTGCCTCTAGCCCTTCGTCACGCCGGACAGTGTTCGTGGCGTGCCTTGAACTGCATTGCAGTATTTGCAGAACGTGCTTAAGGCCTTTTTAATCTTCTGAAGGCAATTTTATTTATTCATATATATTAGTTATCAGGTTTCTAGAACAAGCTCCCAGTGACCCATTCTTGATGAAATACCATCCAGATTGAAGTTACGTAGTTTCTTGCTATCGTTCCTCTTATCTGTACAATATTCTTACAGTCTCCGGCGTTCGTCTACTTTCGGCATTTGGCCCGCGAGAGCTAGGGCGAAAGTGGCGCCAATCGTTCGTATACTCGTATTATGCTTTGTTATTTTGACTGCTACCGTAATGTTCAAAATTGAGCCCCTGTTTATAACGGGAGAACTAGTTATTTAAAACAAGGGGCGACTATCCCTGGTTATCTAAAGCTCGTACTTCTCGGGGATACTCAGCTTGTGTTACGGGTGCTGTAAATTACAGGAACCCAAATTGGTCCTGATGAAGGAACTCTGTACAGTGTAACCTCGCAAAACTGTGGGTATCACACACGGAGCTCTACGAAGGGCCGCTGGTAATGAAACGCCTCGCCGGTGGCAATTCGCACACCGCAATATTATCGAGGGGTGTAAAAAATACACGCTATACAAAATATGAACGTTAAAAGAACAGACTGAGTACGCGGAGAAAGAAAGGCCACTGCTAACGGAAGGCGGTGTCTCAACAAAGCAGATCCGTGTCAGCACCCACTAAAGAGAACTGCAAGGGTCCCCGCTGCTAAGCACAGCGCTACAGCAGCTGAGCTTATGGCAGCGACTGCAGTAGAGGTGCCGGCAGCAAAACAACAACAACCACGCCTCTATCTTCTAAACCAACACGACTTATGCCTACCAAAACAGATGAGTTCGTCGCCCGTTACCGCGTATTGCTTGATGACACACTGTCATTAATCTGTGGCCGTCATAGTCAAGCCAACTCAGAGGCAGCTTCTGGACGGAACGGCCGCATCGGCTGCGGCAAGGCGCGCATATCACAGACTGATAACGAATCAAGCGCCAATATACTACCAGTTATCCCCTCAATCAGGTTATTCCCTTACCGCAGCTGAGAATGATGCTCGAGAATACAACACTACGCATCGTTGTTAGCCTGCGGTTAGGGGTGGCGACGTGCGTCTTTTGCGTATTGTTCAATATGCCGGTTTCGCCGACGGGTAAACATGACCTCAGCTGTTCTAAAAGTTGCGGGAAGCACTCGCGCCACGCCGCTCTTAAGGAGTAAGTAATTTCAAAAGCACCGAAATTCGCTAGTGTGCCCTGCAGGTGGGAGCCAGTTGGAGCAGTGGACTTAGTGAGGCCAAAGTGAGACCTTGCTTCTCTGGAAGGGCCCTTGTGTGGGACACAACCGTGTAGGACACGCTGGCGCCGTCTTACACGAGTCAAGCTTTGAGATCAGCAGAAGCGGTCACCATTTTTGCAAATAAACGAAGGCACTAGAAACTACTTTTATAGTACAGCCAGTTGCCGAAAAACGTTGGAGTTACGGGTGAATCGATATTAATATTTTTGAGAGAACTTTGTCAGGACGGCAAGTGAAAATGATGAAAAGTGGGCGGAATTTTAACTGCGGAGAACTAGTTGTAGATTAACGTGAACATGCGGCCTCGGGCTTGATACCTCATGTGGTAGTTTACCAGGGTTAACCCGATTGTGTAATAAATACGTATTTTGCATCAATACAAAACAATTGGAGACACGGACGCAGCGCCGCGGTTAAATAGAAGACCTGTTAAACGATGATAAGTATCCCAAGCTGTTAAAAAGCCACGACTTCATGCCTATTGCTCTACTAGGTTCCATAAATGTCGGCACCATCAAGTTTGTGATTTTGTTGTTTATTGCAAAACATATGGGGATATTACTGACAACTGACGCGAAGCGCTGTCTTTGATGCAGGGGATGCCATTGGTTGTTTGTAGAGGAAACGCGGCTGCTGTTATCGGCGCCATAGGCAGACGCTAAATGAACTACTAGTAGTAGTAAAACGTTCATTCAGTTCAGTTTCAGTTCAGTTTTAATAGTTTCAAACACACATTCCTTACAAAACATCCGTGTTTCATACATTGTTTTACTTGTCATTCCAGTTATCTATATGTCATTAGTACTATTTGGTAATCAGTTTAGACTGTATATAATTAAAAATATTATTAATAATAATAATAATAATAATAATAATAATAATAATAATAATAATAATAATAATAATAATAATAATAATAATAATAATAATAATAATAATAATAATAATAATGGCCTGCATATCGTTGAAGAGTCTTATCGATCAAGGAAGGCATTGCTCATTGTGTAATTTTTGGTGCCATCTTTCCTTGAATAACTTAAGTGATGTACATTCCCGTAATTCATTATCGAGTGTGTTCCATAATTTGGCTATGTCCATATCAGGCGATTTAAGTCTATAGTTACGATAAGTATTGGGTATTCTAAGAGGTGGGCTGTTGCGATTTCTGTTGGTGCTGAATGTAAAATAAAAAGATAAATCTGGAGGCAACATGCCACGGAAGTTTTTATGCGCAAGAATGCCTAATTCAAATTTGTAAAGTGATGCTATATTAAGCAATTTGTGAATAGCATAAAGATGAGATACACTTTCATCCCTTATTTAGCCAAAAATGGCTTTTAACGCGTTATTCTGTGCAACCTGTAGTTTATGTGTATGTGTTGAAAGCGTTGACCCAAACAGTATACAATTATATACAATCAACATCACATCAGGGGATACGCCAACATTGCTTAATTTACTTAATTGAGGCACAATCTGTTCGAGTTTGGTACTTAAGGTTTTTATGTGATTTCGGTACGTCAGTGAGGGATCAAGGGTTACACCCAATCATTTGTATTCAAATGCTTGTTTTATATTAGTATTATCGAATCTAATTGCTATTTGTGGGTTTATTGATCTTTGCCATGGAGTAAAAATTAACATTTTTGTTTTATTTATATTTAAAGACAGCAATTGGGCCTTCAGCGAAATTCAGTTGTGCGAGTATATTGATTAGGATATTTTTTATCGACCGAGTCAAATGCTTTTTCGATATCGACAAATATACCAGCAACAATTTGAATTCAACACACTAGTAAGAATTAGGCAATATTAAAACATACAATTACAAAGTATACATATAGCATTACGGCTTAGATTATTAATTAAAGGTCTAAACTGCGACACAATGGCAGCACATGGTAGAAATGAAACGCCCACGCGTGAACCTAATAAGAAACTGGTAATCACAAAAAATATCTGTGACTATCAGTTTGCTGGTGCCTGTGCGAGCAACAAACAATTGGTTCACGTCAAAAATGAACAAATGAAGACAAAAGTAAATGTAGAAAGTGCATAATTAGTATTTGCTCGTAACCCAAAAACGCATGGCGCAACTCACCGCATGGATGTCAATATAGGAAGTGTGCTTTTTCGCAATGGGGTGTAATCCACTAACAGAACGACGCAGAGAGGGATCTCCGTTAAGGAAATGAGGCTGGCTTAATACAATTGGTATCGTAAGTGTGGGCCCCATTCTGGTACTGTACGAATTCCGCAAGCTTGCGTCGAATGTTCCCTTAACGTGCGTTGGATTCGGGCAAAGGCACCTATAATAAAAACAGGTGCAGTCAGTTTATGGTTATTGAGTCAAGTTTCATCTTTCAACGGGACCCTGAGTATGAAATGGCACTCGTTCGAATCAATCTAGACTTTATCATTATGTATTTGGCTAGAGAGTCATCGCGGATGCATGTAAAGCGTACTTATCGATTTCGGGGTCTCCGGTCTCATTGAACAAGTCGCTACCTCCTTGGAAACGAGCGATTCGCTCATGCTTGAGCACAAACGATTTTTCAAAATGCAGAGCCCAAGGCTTATAAAAGTAGGGACGATATATCTTAATGTCCCTCGGTGGCGTTTCAAACGCTGGAAAAAAATCACCATCTGCGGAAAATATAACAACAACAAGGCAATGCTTATGGTTTATGTAAACGCGTTTACTAATAATAAATAATCCGTGTGCTTTTCGTACTGTGTGTACTGAACATAGTGCCATAAGCACACGCATGACTGGCAAAATGAAAGTAAATGAATTACTATATACTGTGATTTTGCAACCAATATGTGCCGCTTTTAATCTATTGATTGCCATTTGAAATTGTTACACTACCAAGACATAGTCAGGATGAGTACTAGGTATTTGAGCATAAGTCTGTGCTTGTAGATAACCTACCTGTACCCTCCATTGTATTACAGCGTTCTCCATATTCTGTAGGAGAGCTAAAAAATAAACAACATCCACAGTGTTTCATTTATGCTCTTATTGAGTTAGGCTGTTTCATATATCAAATTTCAAAACAAATGAATATGACAACTATTGTTTGAACTTATATCCTTATTATATAAACTTATGTGCTGATTAGGCCAGCAAAACTAAACAGCCACGCTTGCACTTCTAGTGCCATGACGGTTCACCTAGTATTATTATTTAAGAAACATTTCCTAGTGGAGAGAAAACAATAAAAACATTATCATTATGGGAAGACGTCCTCGTGAAGAACAAAATGATAAACTAGTATTTTTAGTATGATTTTAGAAAAGACTCTTAGCTTTAGTACGCCGATTTATAATAGCAACACACAACCGAAAATAGCACCCAGCGGCAAACTTATCCAGACGACGTCGTTCTAACACACAGGTGGCTCTTTTTGCCCTTATTGACGTCACTTATTTCTTACTATTACTCAGGATTGTAAGCCAGGACTACTTACCTCCAATCAGAGCGGTAAATTATGTAGTTCACCCTTTTTGTATCAGTACGCACTATCTCCATGACATACAATGGTGTATCGTTGTATCCTGCGAAAAATGCGTACCTGCCAAGATGAGTTGGCAAAGCCCTATTGATGTTTTTGGTCACATCTTGATCGGTGAAGCTGCCGCAATAAAATAGAAGAGTAACTTCATTAATATCCATGAATTATTTTTGGCAAATCCATGCATTATGTATGGAAAAGGTCACTTTAATCCTACTAATAATTGTTGCGGATCGACAAATGATGTTATCAAACTACATCCCTATATATATCTCCCCATATAAGTGGGGCATTGCCCAAAACAGCTAGTGTGTAACACCTTCCTTGCTTCTGGTGTGCTCGACCTGTGGTTGTTGATATATTTTTATAACCGATCAGTCACCGCCTTCCTCCCGCTTCTTTGTTATAAATAACTCTTCAACGAACATTCATAGTCTCATCGAGAATCGTCCTGGTGCACGTAAATATTTTTTTTATTTTGCCTTGTAAGTGTTCGTAGACGAGACACTACGTGAAAGGCCGTTGTATTTGTTCTTCGACGAGAGTATGTATATTGCGGGCATATTACGAGCATCAACAGGAGCCTTGTTATTGTACGAAAAATAAAGAACCAGAAACTTACCCGCTAAAAAAATATTCGTCTACGGTGGTGTTTACGAAGAGTGTCTTCTTAAGGAGAGGATAGCGCGAATCGCGAGATTTGCCCTCAGGATCATAATAAGCCATGGCGGGGTAGTTTGAGGTTGTAATTTTATCATATATGCTTCCGTTCGACAGACTTGGCTCGAAGATGTACTCTTGCCGACGCAAAATCGCAATAGTATTATTTTCATAATAACGACCTATAACTTTGAGCCGTTTACATCTAGAAAAAGCCAAAACCAAAATAAACCCAGATCTGCAATGCGAATCTTTATAGATTAAACTGCTTCATACCAACGCTTAAATACACAGGAAGAGCTCTCCACCACCAAAAAAAGTGTACAATGAGCTTCACAATTTGTGTCTTCTCAATAAAAAATAGGTGGCACTAAATAACTCTGCTGAGGAGAAGTGTATGTAGTAGTCAACCCCTATAAGCAGCATTGATAAAAAAAAACAATTTAACAGCAGTACGCAGCAAACAAAAACAACAGCAAAAACAGTAAAACAGCGTACAAAAAAACACTAAATCTGGCCCGTGTAGAACCATACATTCAAATTGCGCCTAAGGCGATAAAACTACTGAATTTTTCACCGGTGTCAGTGTCATACGGCTTCTTAGACCTTTTCTCTAAAATCGGGGTAGTGATTCGCAGCTGCCCGTGTCCAAAGATAGCAGCTCAAATTGTCTAGGAGGGCAGCCCCTTGTGGTCCTACATTCCAGCCATAACAAATTGGAAGCCTCGGAGGACCTAACAAGGCTTTTTTCTCGACGGGGTTCTTGCCAAAGAGGGTCGCTGCTACTAACAGGCAGAGCCGAACAATATATGCGGTGATATATATATATATATATATATATATATATATCACCGAGCAGGATGGCTTAGTGGCAAAGCCTTTGCCTTGCTTTTGGGAGGACTGGGTTCGAGACCCAGACCGTCCACTCTTAAATTGGTTTGCATGGTTTCCAATTTTGACAAAGTAAATGCCGTAGTAGATAAAAATAAGCCATGGCATGGAAACACCGTCTACGGGCCTTACGGAAAATCTTTGAGAAAAAACATATATATATATATATATAGCGGAGGAAAGTCTTGGCAAGACTGAGGGGCCCGTCAGCCTCTTTCTGCTTGCCGGCTATGAGCAGTGTGCCAACCTGAACAAGGCGGCCTTCCTCGGGCCCGTGGTGGACGTCGCCAGGATTTTTTTTAGATTTTCCGTAAGGCTATAATTGCCCGTGTACGTTTTTTTCATGTCATGGCTAATTTTTAATCCACTCCGGCATTTACCTTGTTTAAATTAGAAACCATGCAAACCAATTTAAGAGTGGCCGGTCTGGGTCTCGAACCCAGTCCTCCCGAATGCAAGGCAAAACTTTGCCAATAAGCCATCTTGCTCGGTTCAAGGTGTCTAAGCCTAACTCCGCTCGTCCTGAAGAGCACCGAGGTTGGCTTCACCTTCCTCTCGCTCACAAACATCCAGTGTAAGCTGATGTAGCGCTAAGAGTGCTCCTACAAGGGCGAGCCGGCGGAAAAAGTAGCCTTAGCCATTGCGCGCAAGGTGAAAACTTTTCAGGGGTGAGCTTCCAGAAGCAACCCCAGGCGGACGATTAGGGCCGAAGGGACAAGGAACCGCTTGTAAAGCCCAGAAAGACTTTCCGCAGCCCCCAGCGACCGCCAGCGTCGTGGCAATAAGGGCGGGAGGTAGCCCCGCAGCAACCCCAGGGAGGACTTCAGGGATTACCGCGCGCTGTCTCGGAAGACGCTGCCGCAGCTCGTCATGCAGGCCGTCCAGGAGGCTATAAGCAAGCAGCGAGGTTCGACCAAAAAAGACCGGGGCTCTTCCAGGTCTCGAAGCAGCCTCCGCTCGAAAAACTAAGAATTGTCCAATGGAACTGCGACAATGCCTCGTCACTGGCACTCCTCGCTTCCTCATGTCTAGAAGGCATTGACATCTTAGTGCTGACCTAGACCTGGGCCTTGGCCCCACCCGAACACCCCAGTTTCTACGGAACTCATGCCGTCGCACAGCGGCAAGCTGGCCGCGGCAGTGCGAGCGGTGGAACGTCCGTGTGCTACACGCAGCGAGTTGGAAAGGTGGACGTCAAGATCTCCGAGGACAACCTGGTCGTTCTACAAGGTGTTTGCCTCAACTTGATCGCGCGTTATGTCCGGCCAGAGAATAAGGAGAATACGACTGTGATGATGGAGAACTTCACCCGTTGCTTTCAAGGTCTGGACAACGAGGCATCCATCGTGACGGCCGGAGACTTCAATGCGAGGCTGGATCAGCCTGACTCACAGCGCACGATGGCACTGGTGGAGACCTTCTCGGACCTCGGCTGCTGGGTAGCCAATGACACGGCCACCCCCACCTTCGAGGGTTTCATGGGATCGTCAGTCATCGATATCTTTGCCACCAGTTTACATCCTGAGAGAGTCGTCTACTTGGCTGATAAGAACTCCCTGCAGGAGGGCAGGCAGATCCAGTGGCATGCGCCGGTGGACCTTGAAGTGTGGCTCCCCCGGCACCCAACTGCGACTCTACGACGTCAGGCCCTACCTAGGGATCTTGACACGCGTCACTTCCTGGAGAAAGTGGCCACGCTGTTTCCAGTCTGGCACGACCCAGCGATTGAGGAGTACTGCGAGACGCTGGTCAACGTCATCAGGTCCTCAGTAGTCTCCCAAAGCCCCCGGCGAGGTAGACCATAGTTTAACTGAATCTGCGCCATTGCCCAAGCTTAGCCCAGCGTCTTCTTTCTGGCCGTTCGGTACCCCAAGATGAGGCCGCTCGCCGTTCTGCTTAAGAAGTCGTGCCGGTGAACGTATGACTCGCAGCGTGGCCTTAACCTGCAGCTTTAAGAGTCCCGACTACTGCAAGCGGCAGGGCAGCGGCTATACAAGTGGCTCTCTCGGTCGGGCAGAAGGACTTGCCCGATTAGACAAGGCATTATCTCCGACCACTTCCGCGGCATGTTCAGCTCAGCGGACACCGTGCCAAGAGGTGTGCCGGAATACTACGCCGCCTGGGATGAGCCAACCTACATAATGAGAGACCTTCTCTCCGCCAAGTTCTCCTTCGGAGAGGTCCTTACAGCCCTCCGCCGTCTCCGCTCCAACAAGGCATCTGGATCCGACCTCGTCCGCAACGAGCACCTAAAGGAGGCCATGGTCATAGCACCGTGCCGGACGAGCCTGCTCAACGTTTATCTTCGCCACGGACGCATCTCCTCGAACTCGTGCAGCGCTTTGCTGTCCGTAATACCGAAGGGGAAGGGAAACCCCAAACTCCCAACCTTATGAAGGGGTATCGCAAAGAAAAGCTGTTGCTACAAGCTGCTCTCTGCAATCTTGACCACACGGCTAGCGTTCTTAGAGGGTCGCGGGGTAATTCCGAAAGAGCAGTATGTCTTTCGAGCTGAGCGGTCTACGTTAGATGGCTACAGCTTCCTGATCGATGACGCTCAGCGGGTACTTCAATGCCGAGGCGCCTTCATGTACGCCGTCTAGGTGGACTTCCGCTCAGCGTTCGACTTGGCACCAAAGGACAAGATCATCGCTTAGCTGGCCAAGGCAGGTGTGCCCTCTAACAATATGCATCTGCGTGCCGCTATCTTCCAGAAGAACCCCATCTCCATCGACCACGGCGTGGCCGAACTCGACCCCTTCCTGCAGACGACGGGCTTTGCACAGGGCGACAATCTGAGCCCTCTGTTGTTCTCAGTGCTGCTGGCCGACCTCCCTTGCCAGGTGGAAGACACCTGCAATATGGTGCAGGTCCTAATGTACGCTGACGACGTAGTGCTCTACAGCACGTCAAGGTTCCATCTGCAGCAGTCTCTGACAAGGCTTGCGACCTACGTACGGGGCATCGGCCTCGAGATCAACCTGCCCAAGACCGAAGCTATGAATTTCCGCGAGGGAGGTCGGGAAGCTGGCAACAACACTCTGCGACTTGCTTCGACGGAGCTCAAGTATGTCAAGAGCTTTAAGTATCTCGGCATCGTCATCCCCTCCAACGGCCGTTCATTCACAGAGCACATCACGGATCGGGGAGGAACACGCTAGTGGCATCTGTTGGGATACAAAAGCCGCAGCTCCTTTCTCTGAAGACTGTTCTCGGTCTCTTCGACCGTGAACTCGCCCCCGTTGCTTCTTACGGCATCCAGTCCATCTGGAGGCAGCTCTCGCGGCAGCAACTTGACATGCTGAACCGCGTAAAACCGGCATACCTTAAGTGTGTAATGGGCCTGCACTCCTCAAGCAAGAACCGCCTTGCATATCTGCTGGCGGACACTCCGTTGTTCGTCGAGGATCTGAAAAGACGCTTTAACCTGCCAGAAACTCCCGCCTACAAGGAATTCATCCGCATATGGGAAGACAAGATGGCGAACATCGACCCGGACATCTTTGACACGAGTAGAAAGAATGGAAGGAACTAGGCCGCACAAACCGCCACATAGTGACTCGTTTCGCGGTACACGGGTTCCACCACGTCCTGTGTGGGACACACGGCTTCCACGACCCTCATCCATCATGTATACGTAATCGGTGGGCCTACTGCACAATTTATATATTGTTTTTAATAAATGAATAAACAATATATATATATATATATATACAGGGTGTTCCTATTTGTGTGGCCAAAACGCTAGGGTATGGTCAAACTCGGTGAGAAAATAATTTTTGCCGATGGGTGGAAGCCGGGAAAACGATTTGTTTAGGAGTGAGGATGAAATTTATAAAAGCAGTTATTCAGCCTTTTTTCTTCTACATAGTTGTGCAAAATCTACGTTTGCGGGAGAACCAGTCAACGCACAAAGGAACCGATCATACCGGCATGTTTGGCGGAAAATTCTGCACAATAAAGTATACATTACTAGCTTGCGTAGCAAAAAGCGAATAGCCAGATTAAGGAAAGTCATAAAAAGTCAAAATGTTACGTTAACGCTTTTTTTGTGCAACATCGTAATTTTTTCCATTACGACCGAAAATGTACGTTCAAAAGACTACTTTCAGGCAATAGCAAATTTAATGCCCACTGCATTTGTACCAAAGTGATGGTGCTGCGTTACGTAGTTGCCAAGTAACTAAGCTTTTTCGATAGCCATATCGAAAGCGGAGGCATGCATATTTCCATAGGGCGTATGAGAAAGTTAGGTACATATTTTGAGGTTTGGTAGAACTCAACAAGAGAATAAATTTTCCTAGTGGAAGGAGGGGGCGGAAACGTCTTGGCAAATTTTTACGGTTCTGAACGTGAAAACTTGCACGTAAAACATAACAACTATGACTGTCGAAAAAGCTTAGTGACTTGACAACTACGTAACGCAGCACCATCACCTTGATACGAAAATGATGGGCATTAAATCTGCTATTGCCTGAGAGTAGTCTTTTGGACGTGCATTTTTGGTCGTAATGGAAAAAATTACGATGTTGCACAAAAAAGCGTTAACGTAACATTTCGACTCTTTATGACTTTCCTTAATCTGGCTATTCGCTTTTTGCTACGCAAGCTAGTAATGTATACTTTATTGTGCCAAACACGCCGGTATGATCGGTTCCTTTGTGCGTTGACTGGTTCTCCCGCAAACGTAGATTTTGCACAACTATGTAGAAGAAAAAAGGCTGAATAACTGCTTTTATAAATTTCATCCTCACTCCTAAACAAAACGTTTTCCCGGCTTCCACCCATTGGCAAAAATGATTTTCTCACCGAGTTTGACCATACCCTAGCGTTTTGGCCACACAAATAGGAACACCCTGTGTAACAGCACATTTTGTGCTCCTATGTCGGGCAAAAACACCAGTGTCACAAATTGTAGTAATATCGCTCTCACTCCGAAACAAGACTTCTCAGAGACCATGTTCCATTGGAAAAAATATTTGCTTTAACGAGCTCTACAATTCTGTATATCGGGCTTCAAATATTCCTGCAACACCCTGTATATAGACTGGGTCATTCATATCGTTATGTACTTATTTCGAGGTTTGGTAGAACTCGGCAAGAAATTATTTTTTCCCAATGGAGGAAGGACGCTGAAACGTCCTGTTTAGGAGAGAGAGAGAGTAAAATTTATAAAAATTGTTATTCTGCCTTTTTCTCCTACATAGTTGTGCGAAATCTACGTTTGCGGGAGAACCAAATTCTGCACAACGGAAGACACTTTAGTAACTTACGTAGCAATAGCGAATAACAGATTGAGGAAAGTCATAAAGATCCGACATGTTGTTATGTCTAACGTTAACGCTTTTTGTGACAAATCGTAAAATGTTTCCATTACGACCAAAAATGTATGTCCAAAAGTCTCAAGCAACATCAAATTTAATGCCCACCATTTTCGTACCAATGTGATGGTGCTGCGTTACGTAGTTGTCAAGTAACCAAGTTTGTTCGATAGCCATATTGAAAGCGAAGGCATGCATACTTGCATAGGGTGTATGAGAAAGTTAGGTACATATCTTAAGGTTTGGTAGAACTCGGCAAAAGAATAATTTTTCCTAGTCGAAGGAGGGAGCGGAAACGTTAAGCGTTGTTATTACGAAGTCTGGCTTCAGACCCGGTGCGCCCAATCGACGGAATACTCGCTCACGAACCACGTCATGACCCCTCTCGCAAAGCAGATCACAGACGTCGTCATGTCTCTTTATAGTTTGTTTGTGTGTTGTGTCGCACATCTGAGCAACATGAGCCAACGTCTCAAGCGCATGACACCCGTGCCTACAACGTTTGTTGTAGATCCTGAGCTTTAATAGGTTTAAATACTCCTTACCGGAAAGGTAGGGCATACCCTTAATCCAGTAATGTACAAAAGGCGTTTCGTGTGCTTTTTTAAAATGTGCCCCATCGAACGTGTTGTGTAGCTGTTGAGACCAGTAATCGGTTAATCGGTCTCTTGTGAAGCGGTCTCAATGGAGGCTCCCAAGCGCCCGCAAAGAAATCTAGTTTTCGCAAGGTCTTTTTTAAAGTGCTCGGTGATTAGCATCCATTGGACCCCAGAGTGCGTGGAGTGTTGTAGTGCTGTCAGACGGGAGTGGCGGAGTCTGGGGGCAGGGAATGTCCAGACCGCCGTGTGCTGTGTGCGTGTACAGATAAACGTTCGGCACTGAGTTTTCGAGCTTAAGCCATTGCGACTTAACAACCTTTCTGATCTCTTTATCTAGGTCACTTAGGAGTGCGTGAGATGGTCTGGGGCCGGAGACCAGTTTATAGAAAAGGCGGGGAATGAGAAAGTCTTTCAAAAATATGAGTCTTTGGTGGGGTTTAAGGAGAGCTATCGTGAGTCTGTTGAGTAAATTAAGAAGTATCCCTCCTATTAACTAGGTGGGAGATAGTAAAGCTTTTAATAGTATTAATTTAAATGCCTCGGGATTTTAAAAGATTTCAATATATATATATATATATATATATATATATCATATCAAAATACTTCAAATTAATCAGATAGATATGATTTATTCAATGTAATCAATCATTCAGGGTGGGAACATGACATTTGAGTCCCTGCGAACGTGTGCACCGTTACGGGGGGTCCAGTGTAGGGACCAGCCATTTCTGGAGAGTGCCCCGGACCGAGGCCGCATTGCCCCGTTGCACATCCAGCGACAGGCGCTGTCTGAGAAAATCACCCGCTCGTTTGTCTCCGCTGGCTAGAATCAGGCGTTTCCCGACCTTTTGTAGCAAACTTCGAGTGGATGGACCGGGCCCCCCAAGGGTCTCGAAGGCAAAGGGATAAAACTTGTACGGGTACCCGATGTTCTGGTACTTTCTAGCTTTGTTTGCCTCGGCGAGAGCCGAAGCATGACTAGCCCGGGCCGCGCCAGCACTGACCATTGAAGGGGCTAATGAGTCAGTAACTGTCGCGTCCCAAACCAGCATGCATCCGCTCTCGAACGGAGTTAAGGTCAGCCCGTCAGGTCTCTTGCCGCCCTCCCTGTCTAGCCCGACGGGTTCAAGGACGCACGGCAGACCACTGGATCGTAAAGCTCGACTGAAGGTTTCATTCAGGGCTTGGTGTCTTGCTCGCCTACCTGCGCTGACGATACAGGACAGCCCGTGGCGTCCGTCTGGCCCGACGACGTCTCCGCAGACGCAGGTATGAGTGTATACAATGTCTGTTCCCAAGCGAAGTCCGACGGCAATCCTTACCGACTCATCATCTAACAGGGTCCCGATCCGGGCACAGGGAATGGCGTGTAGCCATGCGCCCGCCCCCTTGGAGGAGACGGCGCGCAGCCTGGCCTTGTCGGCGTCCGTCGTGCATCCCGCAATGAGGTCTACGACCCTTTGCTCATATAGAGCTGTTGACCATTCTTTCTGGTGTCCAGCTTCAGCGGGCTCGTGGCCGCACAGGGCAACTGCTCTACGGTGGCTTGTTTCCAACCGGGCTTCTAAGTCTGTGAGGGCAGCCGAATCGAGGAGGGTTCTAGCCTGTTGTATAGACCTGTGTAGAGAAGCTGCCAGAGCTATCTCAGATAAAACAGTCGCATCAGGTAACCCTAGGCCACCCCAAAGAACGGGGAGTAGAGCTTGTTGGCGTGCACCCGTGGATAGACTGAGGTTCAGCAACGCCTCTACTGTAGCCAGCATGCTGTCGTTAAGTCGTTCAAGAAGTCCGGAAGCCAGTGAACAATCTGCACCTCGAAACAAGTGGTTGAGACGTAGGGCCGAAAAGGAGGATCTCAGAAGAAAGAGGCCTCGATGAGAACCAACCAAGTGGATGCGTGACATCGCATCTTCTAGCTTGGCCAGCCACCTCTCGAGAGCAGCCGGAACTCCTTGCGGGAAGAGAGGTACGCCCAGCAACTCTAAATCCGTGCCGACAGTCTTGCACCCTGGGAGAGCCTCCAGCACTTCAGAGTCCGCAGCACCTCCTACAACATGGACCTCACACTTCGCAGAGTTTAGAGCCAGGCCGCTCCGTTCAGCGAACTCGATGATTCTGTGGATGTCCCTCAGAACTGCATCGGGGGCGCCACCCAGTACACCGTCGTCCAAGTACCATACGTTAAGCGGGCACTCGAGAGAGTCAACTAACTCTTTGACTGCCAGGCAGAACAGCGGCGGGCCCAGCGGGTCGCCCTGCTGTACTCCAGTCTGCGACATTATGACATCGTGCGGCAGAAGAAGGCAGGATGGCTCCTTATAAGCAAGCTCCACCTGGTGGAACATGCTCGGGGCCCAAGCTTTCACCGCGCTTAACAAACGGTCCCTTCGAATACTGTTGAACGCGTTCCTGAAATCAAGCTTGACTACAAGGGTAGCTTCAGAGCGTGACTCCAAAAAGGACCGAGTCGAATGCACTGCGGCCTCGCATCCTCCCGGTGTCGCAAACCCAAGCTGATGGTCACCAAGAGCACATGAGATGTCTGCTTTGTTCTCAAAGATGCCGATTTTTGCCGCTAGCCTCCGGATTGCAGATGAGCATGCGATGGGCCTCACGCTGCCGTCTTTCTTCTTGAGGGCGAAAAGTCGGGCCCCAAAGATGAGTGGTCGCCATTCGGAGAGCGGCGAGCCCCAGCGAAGAAGATCAACGACTTTGGCGAGGGCGGCCGCAAGGCGGTCGGCGACAGCTCCTAAAGCGGGGGACAGCAGGTCTTGTAGAAGCCGTGGTCTGATGAAATCAAGGCCCGCGGCGGAACTTCGCGAAAACGTTTTTATGGCAGATCGAACATTGTCGGCTGATGTGGTTGATGGCAAGGGCACTTGAGGAGGGCTGGGCCAGGACAGAGGTGACGGCGCGGGCGGGTGCTTCTCCAAGAGCAAAGCCGTCTCGCTAGGCTTCTGCGCCAGCGTGTCTTCTGAGATTAGGACCCTGGCCGCCGAAGAGACGTCGCCTTCCGAAAGCTTGGTAATGGCTAGCCGGACGGTATCAACTGTCCGCTGTCGGGGACGCACGTTTGAAAGACGACTACTGCCATCGTCAAACCGTTTCCCCTGAGCAAAGTCGCGAAGGTTCTTCCGGACAATAACCGCCAATGACCGGTCATCCTTCCCACCATCGGGGAGGCGGAGGACAACGGGCGCGAAAGAGAAAAGGGAAAGCCAGGCCGTGTTGTCGTTGTTCTCTGCGACTGAGCACAGGACCTTAGTAAACTCTTCGGCTACTTGCCTACGCACTGACTTTGGCAAAATGCGGACCAACCTCCAGCGGCGAAAGACGTCTTGAATAACGCCGATTAATCCATCCGCGGTAAACCGAGAGTTTGAGGGCCGTGACTCATCGTCAATGTTGTAGGCAACCCCTCCGTGCTTGGTCGTTATGTGTCGACGTAGACCTCTTCGTGTAAACGAAAGCCCGCAGGTTGGGCAGGGGGCCCTGTTGGGGTCCGACTGCCCGGACCGCGGGCTGGCGAGCCCGCGGTTAGGCGTGTTGTCGCCGTGGTCTGTCATTACAAGGCGAGACCTTTTAACTTGCCCACTACAGAAAGCAGTCCCATCAGAGGTCGCAATGCTTCCTCTAAAGACCTCAACACCGCAGATAATTCTGGTCTGATTCCCTGTAGAAGATCAGCTAGCCCTGAGAGCGACGAACCGGTGCCGGCGCTTGAGCGGGTCTTACTTGCTCTCGGGGCCTTTTTCGAGTGGTTGTAGCAACGGGTCCTGCTCGTTGGCGACCTGTAGCCGCGCTTCTTCTTTTGAAGCCTCGGTATAGGTTTTGGCTTGGGTAGAACGATCTGCGGCTCAACCCCGGCTGCTGGCGAAATCCCCCTAACCACGGTTGCGTAAGTGGGGCCCTGTACTGCGGACGACGGATCCTCTTAGGCGGAAGCCGGAGGACAACGTACAGCTTCGCCGATGACCGCCTCAGGGTAATCTGCTCTGACCTGCTGGAGCATGCGACCCTCCAACATAATTTTGCTTTTCTCACGCAAGTAAGCCAGCCGCGGGCAGAGAGCGGATCCCGCCCGGTGAGGTCCCTGGCAATTCACGCACTTTGGACTGTTACGACAGGACTCGGCGGTATGATCCGGGCCTCCACAGTTCTTGCAAAGCTTTTTTCCTAGACACTTGTCAGCGAGGTGTCCAGGTTTCAAGCATTTAAAGCAGATCCTTGCTTGGCTCGGCTCCAGGATAACTGGGTGAGATCTGTGGCCGAGAAAGACGGACGCGGGGGGCTGGCGAGAAAAGGTAAGGATTACCTTCGTCAGTGGCACCTTCCCGCTTGCAGACGAACGATATAGTCGACGCGCTTGGATAACTCCGTGTTCCGCCAGTTCGCCGGCAATTTCGCCTTCGGTGAAAACTGGGCTGACCCCCTCAATCCTGGCGCTAAATGAGGTGACGGCCGGGCAAGCAGCCGATACGGGGCACCCTCCTAGGCTTGACACACAAAGTAGCGTATTGACGCTCTTTAAGTCTTTTACCCAGACCGCGATTGACTGGGTATCACCAGAAATTTTACACCCTGGTGACACGGCGTAGATCTCTTTGAAGATCGTAAGCATTGAACCTTCAGAAAATGACATAGCGTCCGACTCGACGGTTGGTTGTCTTCGAAAGGTTACCTTAAACAGGTTAATTGTCCCGGCTTCGATGTCACACCGAAGCTTATTAAGCTGTCGTTGCTCGCGTGAAATAGTGGCTTTCTCCTTCCGCGAAACCACTTTTGTGAAACCTTCGGAGTCCACTAGCCCGTGTGGTCCGCTTATTGTCTCTTCGATACCAGATTGCCTGCGCCGCTTGCAGCCAACGCGATCATGCGGTAACACATTACTGCCGTCGTCGTTGCCGGTGGCAGTGTACTCCATCTCACCGTCGGGCATGGGCGATGCAGGCGCCTCTGTTGGGTTGCCAGCTGCCGTCGTATTATTCTCAACACACGCAGTAACCGCCCTCAGCCGTGATATATCCAGCGAATCAGGTGGCTTATCCTGACCAGTAATCACCAATTTCGGCATGCCTATGCCGCGACAGGTCACAAAATACAAAACACACTACCGCACAAAAAAAAAAAAAAAAAAGTGTCAGCCACAGACCTGGGAATCGAACCCAGTCCTGCTAAGTGGTAGTCCGAGACACTGCCACAAGGCTACGGCGACCTGCGGTATTGCGTTAGTCCGTGAGCTACAACGTCTTGCGCCGCACGTAGATTCGCGACGACGCTAGTAAATCGAACACGGTCAGCTGGGTGATGAAAGTCAACACAGTCAGGGAGCCTGAAAGAGATCGGATCCCTCAGACACGCGACCCAACTCACTTCCAGCGTGCACTATTCACCAATAGAATACTCGGCTCACGCACATTCGTCGATACAATTATCACTGTCGAAATCGAAGTCGAACCTCACAAAACGTTCAGTTTTATGGGAGCCGACGAAAACACGACTGCACTCTGCCGAATCGAACCGGCAAAAAAAAATCAGATAGATTATTTGAAAACATACATTTATTACCATCTTATGATGTTTGATGATGAGCTATAAACTAGTGGTGTTAAACATAATGAAATGCATATGTATACTTGAATTTAGATATATGCAGTTATATTCAAGAGGAACTTGGGCATTCGCGTCATATGCACTATCAAAGCCACAACAAATCGCACCTTAAAAACGAGAGTTTGGAAAATGCATGTTTAAAAGGTGGATACCGCAGTAATCTTACCTGTACACATAAGGACCGAGTTCACGCACAATAGGTACTTTTCCAGCCACAAAGTCGTCATAATTTGTTAAGTTGAATACGTAAAGTGACTCGTACGAATAAGTCGGAGGATTCATATACATCTTTCCTATTGTAGAATTTATCAATAGAGGTCCAGGCCGTCCCCGACGTAGTTCTTTCAAAGTCCAGACGAATGTGCCTATGTCCACAGCTACCAAAACAATTACAGCTGCTGCAATTCACAAATCGCAAGCAAATGGTCACCGTTGGCAGAGAATAGACTTTGCAGTTACAGAAGACTGCAACAGGACAATGGCTATAGCAGTGACTCGCTTAGAAACAGAAGGGGATCCTCTAATATTTACCCTGCAAAAAGTAAGTGGGGAATACTTCAAGCACGACAAGGCCTTGGGTCTGGATGACTTCGCGGTCAAGCTCATGCTGATTTTCATAGTAGCCCAGCCAAGACAGTAGCCCAAACTTCAGACTCAAATCCTGACAGCTTAGAAAATTAAATAGCTCTATCTAAAGCTAAATCTCTACTTAGTAGAATTATTAGCGCCACTTAGCATGTGTGAACAAAGTGGTCTCTGTAAAAGCTACAGATGAATAATGAAGACCCAGTTAAAACAACTTTAGAAAACCATGTTTTATCAGTTTGGGATTTATATATATATATATATATATATATATATATTCGCAGTTTAGCCGGCTAGATAACCGTCGAGTACGAAACACATCAAAAGCGGATTACTACGATCTACACGGATCGTCGTACAATTAGGCGATTCACCTATGATATCCACATTTACACGCTAGACAGCCCGGAACCGGGCGTCATTGGTGGATAAACATTAGGCTTTATTAAAATATTAGCCCGATACACACAGCCACGTATAATATTATAAACCCAATTCGCCCAGCTTGGCCGAGTTAGCCCAACTTAAGGCAGTTTTCTGACCGAGACCAAGAGGGCCATGGCTAAATCCGAGGCTATACCTCATACCCCACCCCCATTTTACCAACTGAATCCTGGCGCACTTTGGCTCGGCACCGCGGCCAATCAAGTTGAGCAGGTCAAACGACGCAAATATGTAAGCCTAAGCGCTAACTCACTTAACTTAAGCGTTACTACGCAGGTTTGTAACCGGACAAACCGAATAGTAACCACAAGCTACCGCTCAGGTAACTTGTCGTTGTTTTGGCAGGAGTCACACTCCGGTTTCTCACTAAGGTCAAATAATATAATTTCCCTCACGCCGGGTTGTATGTAAAGTTAACGTACCGACCGTGAATATTTGCGTAAACTTTAGCTTCATGGCTGAATGCAGGCACAGCGGCTGACGAAAACAAGTTCACCTGAAATAGATTGTGTCAGTTACAGCCAAATGCAGTCAACTGTATCTGTAGGTACGACCGCAGCGTATAAGCCAACGATAGCTTAAACATCGTCGTTAACTTGATATTATGCTCTATTCTCAGATGAAGAAGTTACTTGCAATGTATTACATATTATATTCTGTCGTTTTTCGGTCGCTATATTGCAATAGCGCCTTGCACTATATATATGGAATTTTACTTCGGCAACCTAAACTTGGCTGATTTTTTTTCGCTGCACAGTCCTATAGTAGTAGCAGATAAATGACGAAGAGGCAACAACTAGACTTGTAAAATACGACACACATAAGCAATCTAATCTCTAAAATTTTAACACGACGTCATGCAGTTAGGCAATCGTTGACATCCATATTGGTGAACCGCCTGGAAACAAACATCATTGGTGCATAAAAATTAATTTCTTTGAGATAGTGCTACGATACGTAAGGCACGCATAACATCGACGACTATGAGGTGGCGCACTGATTGTTCATTAGGCTCCTACTTTTTAGATTATACGTCCCTGAGATTCCAATAGTGATTCTACAATGTGTCACCCATTTCTTAATTGCTTTACGAGTATAACTAGCAGTCGACAATTTCACAAGAAATATTCAGCTAGCAATTTCAAGTAATGAAAACTGGTACTGTGAGAATAGGGTGTAAGTGTGCCTAATGTGCCGTGGTGTCATCAGATGGCAGCTCGCTACTGTATACACTCTGTAACCTCGCAATGCCGGTAGTTATGCCGGTTGATTATGACCCATAAATTAGACTTCTCTGAACACATTACTGCCTTTGTCACTTGTACTTCAAAATTATGTAATACCATATCATATTTAAATGCGTCACTTTAAAAAATCCTGCTTTTTATGCGAATCTGTACAAAACTCTAGTCTTACCCAAATTTATTTACTGCAGCCAGGTTTGGACTCCTTATATTGTAAAAGATGCCAATTAGAGGGTACAGGCCAAAGTTATCAGACGAGTATCAAAAATATGTAATACTCCTCGTAAAAGCGTATCTCTTGCGCCAATGCAAATGAAGTGATTTATCGCTGTATAAAAGCTTGTGTAGCGCAAACTATGTTAAAATATGTAGATAATGGACTACGAAGTGGAGTGAATATTAGATTACTGGAGGTTGCGCGGTCAGTGAAGATAAACAAAGCATTCTCGTGGAGAGCTCCACGAAATCTGCGAAATCGAGGGATCAATTGTTATAATCATATTTAAATGTTCACAGACGTTAAATCTTGGCTGAGAGTCAGCCCCGGGGACCAGTTGCTGACAAGGCTGACAAGAACATCGACCTTGGTGTCGGTTGATACGCTCCTCCAGGAAGTATTGCTGTTGAGACAAGTTCGTACCGGCCGTTTGGACATCAGGGACTTCGTCGTAAACTTGGCGTGACGGAGGCGGTAGTATAGGATCCTCAAGGTTCCTTGCAACGTTAAGACAGTAAGATTCATAAGATTCCTCTTTGTGACGCCGAGCCCCAAGAGCGTACTCGCAGATTCGGAGTCCCATACACTACTCATAAAGATAGTGATGGATCTGAATCTGCGAGGTTTTTGCAGGACAAGGAGCGCCGCTTTTAGGAACTCGACGTTATATTTGGTGATCTTGTCTTGCCGCGCTTTTGCGAGATCCCTCGGTTGGTGTTGTTATGACGAGGTCGGGCTTTAGACCCGGTGCGCCCGGTTGACGGAATACTCGCTCACGAACCACCTCATGACCCCTTTTGCGGAGAAGACGCGCCACGCGATTACAGACGTCGTTATGCCATTTTATAATGTCTTTTATAGTGGTTGATATATGTATACATTGCTGTGATGTATTCATTGCAACGTTGAGTCCTGGCGGCCATTACTAGATGCGGTGACACCTTGCCTTGTAATCTTGTCTTATAAGTGTAAGTACCAAAATGGCTGAGATATCAACTCGGCTGTACTCTATACAGGCACGTCCGCTTCCACTTGTCTCTACATTTAAACCACTATGTTTGCGGATGTTGAAAATATCATCGCGCGAACGGTGGCTAGGACCATTCAGAAAGTTACCCCGAGCATTCTTGGAGGACTGATGGGGGCCCCGTTAGACACATCGCCTAGGCTGCAACCCACGAACATAGACTATTGGCGGGAAAAATGATTGTGGCAATAGTAGCAGAAAATCTGATCGCAGTAATGTCATCAAGACTAAAACTAGTGGACACCTATGTGCAACCGACGGGGACAGAGTCAATAGAAACGATGAGTGAGCGCCTCTTGTTGGGCATAGAAACGTTACCGAGGAAAGCGCCAATGATTATACAAAGGGACTTAATCGCGAGATTGGACATAGTTGATACGGAAAGAACGGTTGCCTTGCTAGATTTACTGGATGAGATCGGCTGCTGAATAATCAATAGGGCGAATATGTTTACATATGAATGCCACTCCGGTTCGTCAGTTATTGGCCCACTAGCAACATATATGGGTAGAGGAGACCTACCATTTGCAGAGGAGAACAATTCATTACAGGAAGGCGCGGGATTCAGAAAACATATACCGATGGGCATCTGGGTGAAAATTAAGAAGAATATTCAGGAGCGAGAAAGGAGGGAAGACTTAGGGAAGGGGTTTGACGGTAATATTCTATTACAGAGGCTTAACAGGGTACTTCCGGTGCTGGGGGCAATCCAGATAGATTGCTACGAGCGCAGCCTGGTAGACTTAATAGGTTCTGCGATGCTGCCAGTGCAGAAGAAAAGTGGAAAACCTTGGTTTAACGAGCGGTGCAGAGTGGCCAAGCAGCCCAGCCAATAGGTTGACGCGGGAATACGTAAAGACTGTTGCGGTTATGCGGCCGTTGGCCTCGCAATTTAAATTGTTGGTTAAAGCATTGTAACAGAAAGAAAAGCAAAGGTACTTAAAAAACGAGTCGGCAAGCTGTACTTACAAAAGTTTCGCCAATGTGAAAAATGAATTCCAACTTCTGCGGGGTATCCTGACCAAAATGCGGGTTAGCATTGCCGTGTATTAAGATAAGGTTATTATTCTATTTGTGGCACCCTATGGCGTAGAACAAGCTTGTAAATGTCCTCCTAAATACATAGTATAAACCCTCGTTCCGGCAAAGCCAGACGCGCTTCTTACAGAAATAGATAGACTCGATTCACCGTATAAAGGGACGCACCCGACAGGGAATTATGCATAAAAAGACGTCTTGCGTGCGAATCCGCCGCCACATTATCACCAATACGCCACGCATGAGACGTGGTAGGGCAATTAGGCCTCGTGTCGCTTCCTCCTCTGAATGCTCGAGAGGTCCTGGTCTTGATCTTAGTCTTATTCGAGAATATAACTGTTTGCCAACGGTTTAGTTCTTGTTATCGCGCGTAAACCAAAATTGAGTTTGATTTCTGACCTACTAGTTGAGAAAGCTTATTTTATGTTAATGCATTTAATTAATTTAATCACCGTAGATTAGAACAAGGTATTTACATGATATAGTTTACTCGGTCGAAGTATTTCTTGTCCCAGTTGCTCCTTTAACTTACAAATATTAAATCATTTTTTTAACATAAAATAGCATCACTTTTATTTCACACAAAAGGGTTGGTATCAATACACATACTTCTGTAAGACAATCGTGACTAATCACCAAATAGGCGAGCGCTATTTGGATTATCATGGGCCCATTTGGCCATACGCCAAGCAAACAGTCCGTTCATGAATTCACCGCGGGCCACGGCTTTTGAGGTGCTTGATCGTTGACTCCTTAGGTTATTGGAGCGTACATCAAAGAAGTGTCCTAACAAGTCACATTTTCGTAATTGATGTAGAACAGAAAGTTGCACTGCATGAAAAGTGAGTCAATACTTGGAACAACGTCATCTAACACGCTGTGGGGGCACCTGATTCGCAGGCGTCTTAGAAACATGTTTTGGACGCCATCCACCAACTTCCTATATTTGGACAGATAAGGCTCCCAGACAGGGGAGCAATATGTGAGTTTAGGAAGAACAAGAGATTTATAAAGACGAATGTGGAGTCGTTAAAATAAAACAGCGGAAGATAGTATTTATGGTGCGCAGAGATGTCTCCACAACCTTGGTAATGTGAAGGCTAAAGTTAAGATCAGGCGTAATCTTTATGCCTAAGTCCCGTGTATAAGAGAGGGTCGGTAAAATGCAGTTGTCAATTTGTAGTCAAAGTCAAGTGCACCATTTTCAGTACAATGCATTTAGAAGGTGAGAGAATCATGTTGTTTTCAGAACACCATCGTGCAATGTCGTCGACAGCAGTCTGCAGAACAGCGCGGGAGTCACTGGAGCAAATAGGATAATAGAGTTTTAAGTCATCAGCATATTCAAGATAATTGAGCGCCGGTGGCGGGTACTTATTTATGTCCAATTTACTCTATCTGAGTGAAATGAATATATTTAATGAATAATATTAACTAGTTGTATTATCGTTAATACAAATAATAAATATTTAGTTACACACACATGCATTATTTCTCTTGCAACTGCTTTTGTACGGCTTTCGGGCTTCCAAGGCAGAATCAAGCACTGCATTCGTGAAAAAGCTCACTGGTACCCGGCAGGTGAGGCTTTGCTGCTCCGTACCTCAGCGTGCGATTTAAGCGTTTGCCCTACCTGTAGCCGCACGACAGCTCTCCGGGCGCCCAACGGACTTCGGTTGCTGGATAATGAGCCTCGGCAACTGTCTACCATTTAGTAGTCGTGCAAGAGCCTATTTTGTTGAAGTGCTCGTGCACATAATGCATGTAGAGATATGTTTTGCTTTTAGGCGTTGCGTTGAAGCAAAGTACGAGACGACTCTTTTTTCAATTTCAATTTCAATTTCAAACGTGGTTTATTCACGGAACTGCATTTCACAACGCTTAAGTTCTCGGTAAATAAAAATGGTTGAAAAAAGATGAATCAAACAACAAAGCAGATAATTACTCTCGACAAAATCCAAGGAGTGCTTTGTGTAAGCACTTTACACACAATGGTGTTACAGTGGCTAATGATTTACACAAGAACTTCAATACAGCAATTGGTGCGTTTGTTAGAACGCCGAACACCACATGAGGCAACAAACTTGCAAATATAACACACAAGCGAAGTAGTCCACTAGTACAGCATCAACACAACTTACAACAACTATGTCTAAAAACATGTGGATAAATACAATAAAAAACTGAGTATGTCCTCGTATACGAAGCACAACATTTGTAATACCAACTATACCTAGATCACATGCCTGGTTCCGACTGTGAAATTAACAGCCACTGCTTTAACTCGCGAGAGAAGAGGTGTTTCGTGGTGAGGCATCTTATGCGTTTAGGAATGCGGGTCCAGGTTTCCGGAAGGCGGTACGCAAGTGCGTGTTGACTAGACTTCAAGGATACAGAGGGCACTGCAAAAGTTGTTGCGCGCCTACCTGATGTTCGACTTATGGTAGGAATTAGTGCAAATACGATCTTCATAGGCACAATACCACGCGAAATGTTGTACGCTAACATTGAAACCCGTAGCGAGTAAATGCTTTCTACCATGAGTAGGTTAAAACGAATGAGCAAGTCACGGACCGAATCCCTTCGCCTTCTAGCAAACATGGCTCTAATTGCATCATTCTGTATCACTTGTGCTCTTCGGAGAATTCCGTCGTAGCCACCTCCCCAGAGAAGGATTCTATAGCATAGAACTGGTAAAAACACGGCCTTGTACACCAGAAGTAAGCCCTCTGTGGGTACCTCAATCAATTTCACTTTACACAGCGTAGATATTACAGCATAGCACTTTGGTGCAATGTAATCCAGATGGGGATGCCATCTCATGTTTTCCTGGTGAACGAGCCCCAGGCACCTAGCGGTCTGCGAGAGCTTAATGTTCCGTGTCTTAAAGATCTGGTTGTCAGATAATTCTATAAGCCTCGGCAATGCACGAAAAACTATGAAATTGGTTTTGTTAGCATTGACGACTAGTCCAAAAATGTTAAAAATACTAAATATATTATCAACATTCAAAAGCGACTGCTGCAAGTCCATATGAAAGTTCCGATGATTCACATCGAACAGTAGTGTAGTGTCATCAGGAAAAGCTATAGCTGAGCCAAGGTTTAGTCTCTGAATCCTTAATAAAATAAAATTCAGTAGAATAAGAAACATAAAAGGTCCGAGAACCGAGCCTTGAGGGGTACCGATATCGACCTGCTGCCATGAGGACTCTATTTGACCAGCTCCTACCACCTGTCTCCGTCCTGAGAGATAGGACCTAAACCAGGCAACCGCCGGCGCAGAGCACCCCCGCTGAGCGAGCATTTGGAATAGAAGGGAATGATCAAGGCAATTAAGAGCCGCTGACACGTCGAGACAGACTGCGAGACAAAACTTATGTAGCTCAACCGAGTCGGATACTCGCTGCCATAAGTGGGCCAACGCGAGGTCAGTCGACCTACCCCTGCGAAAGCCGAACTGGTTTGAGGAAAGGAAATTGATCGTCTCTAAATATCCATTTAGCCTAACCAGCATCAGTTTCTCACTGACCATTGAGATATAATCCACAACCGAGATCGGCCTATAGTTGGCTGCGCGGCTTCGCTTACCCTTTTTCTTAAATAGAGGAAACACCGCCGTATCTTTCAAACGTGATGGAAAGCTGCCAGACTCAAACGAACGATTTATAATGACAGTCAGCGGACCTGCGATCGATGAAGCTGCTAACTTCAATAATTTTGCAGGTACACCGATGACACCTCGACTCCAGCTTGCTTTAAGACGGAGAAGGGTACCATGAACCTCAGGAATAGAGACAGCAGAGAGTGAGAATACATTGTCATTTTTTTCCATACCTCGTCAAACAGGGTGGCCATATCTCTGTTCTTCTCGAGGTGAGCGACCGTAGTATTACCTAGCGTGGCAAAGTGACGGTTTAGCTCGTCTGCAATTTTTACTGGATCATCTAATGTTTCATCCTCGGCAACTAATAATGCGGCCGGTAAATCCATTGGATCATGTCGCCTACCACAGAGTCCATTGATGATTTTCCAGAGTTTAGAGGGATCACCACGCAAGAAAGCAAAGCGATTTCGGTAAAATGCTGCCCAGCGCAAATTGCATTGAGGTAGCGGCGATGACTGTTTAAATAGGAAGCTTTCGAATCTACCGAATTTATCTTGCGATGTCTGCGGTACATCTTATTAACCCTACGGCGCAGCCGCCGTAAACCTGGAGAAAAGGAAAATTGACCCACCTTAGACGAACTATTTGGAGCAGAAACGTCCACCAAATCAAAAGTTTTTTCGTATATATGAAGCAGGATTCTACTGAAAGCGTTAAATGCCGAATTTACGTCTACTGCATCATAAACTGCTAACCACGAGACATCTTGCAACCGATAGAGGAACGTATCAATCTTAGCCAACCGATAGAGGAACGTATCAATCTAGCCATCAATCAGAGATGTCTCCACAACCTTGGTAATGTGAAGGCTAAAGTTAAGATCAGGCGTAATCTTTATGCCTAAGTCCCGTGTATAAGAGAGGGTCGGTAAAATGCAGTTGTCAATTTTGTAGTCAAAGTCAAGTGCACCATTTTCAGTACAATGCATTTAGAAGGTGAGAGAATCATGTTGTTTTCAGAACACCATCGTGCAATGCCGTCGACAGCAGTCTGCAGAACAGCGCGGGAGTCACTGAAGCAAATAGGATAATAGAGTTTTAAGTCATCAGCATATTCAAGATAATTGAGCGCCGGTGGCGGGTACTTAATTATGTCCAATTTACTCTATCTGAGTGAAATGAATATATTTAATGAATAATATTAACTAGTTGTATTATCGTTAATACAAATAATACATATTTAGTTACACACACATGCATTATTTCTCTTGCAACTGCTTTTGTACGGCTTTCGGGCTTCCAAGGCAGAATCAAGCACTGCATTCGTGAAAAAGCTCACTGGTACCCGGCAGGTGAGGCTTTGCTGCTCCGTACCTCAGCGTGCGATTTAAGCGTTTGCCCTACCTGTAGCCACACGACAGCTCTCCGGGCGCCCAACGGACTTCGGTTGCTGGATAATGAGCCTCGGCAACTGTCTACCATTTAGTAGTCGTGCAAGAGCCTATTTTGTTGAAGTGCTCGTGCACATAATGCATGTAGAGATATGTTTTGCTTTTAGGCGTTGCGTTGAAGCAAAGTACGAGACGACTCTTTTTTCAATTTCAATTTCAATTTCAAACGTGGTTTATTCACGGAACTGCATTTCACAACGCTTAAGTTCTCGGTAAATAAAAATGGTTGAAAAAAGATGAATCAAACAACAAAGCAGATAATTACTCTCGACAAAATCCAAGGAGTGCTTTGTGTAAGCACTTTACACACAATGGTGTTACAGTGGCTAATGATTTACACAAGAACTTCAATACAGCAATTGGTGCGTTTGTTAGAACGCCGAACACCACATGAGGCAACAAACTTGCAAATATAACACACAAGCGAAGTAGTCCACTAGTACAGCATCAACACAACTTACAACAACTATGTCTAAAAACATGTGGATAAATACAATCAAAAACTGAGTATGTCCTCGTATACGAAGCACAACATTTGTAATACCAACTATACCTAGATCACATGCCTGGTTCCGACTGTGAAATTAACAGCCACTGCTTTAACTCGCGAGAGAAGAGGTGTTTCGTGGTGAGGCATCTTATGCGTTTAGGAATGCGGGTCCAGGTTTCCGGAAGGCGGTACGCAAGTGCGTGTTGACTAGACTTCAAGGATACAGAGGGCACTGCAAAAGTTGTTGCGCGCCTACCTGATGTTCGACTTATGGTAGGAATTAGTGCAAATACGATCTTCATAGGCACAATACCACGCGAAATGTTGTACGCTAACATTGAAACCCGTAGCGAGTAAATGCTTTCTACCATGAGTAGGTTAAAACGAATGAGCAAGTCACGGACCGAATCCCTTCGCCTTCTAGCAAACATGGCTCTAATTGCATCATTCTGTATCTTTTGTGCTCTTCGGAGAATTCCGTCGTAGCCACCTCCCCAGAGAAGGATTTATAGCATAGAACTGGTAAAAACACGGCCTTGTACACCAGAAGTAAGCCCTCTGTGAGTACCTCAATCAATTTCACTTTACAACGCGTAGATATTACAGCATAGCACTTTGGTGCAATGTAATCCAGATGGGGATGCCATCTCATGTTTTCCTGGTGAACGAGCCCCAGGCACCTAGCGGTCTGCGAGAGCTTAATGTTCCGTGTCTTAAAGATCTGGTTGTCAGATAATTCTATAAGCCTCGGCAATGCACGAAAAACTATGAAATTGGTTTTGTTAGCATTGACGACTAGTCCAAAAATGTTAAAAATACTAAATATATTATCAACATTCAAAAGCGACTGCTGCAAGTCCATATGAAAGTTCCGATGATTCACATCGAACAGTAGTGTAGTGTCATAAGGAAAAGCTATAGCTGAGCCAAGGTTTAGTCTCTGAATCCTTAATAAAATAAAATTCAGTAGAATAAGAAACATAAAAGGTCCGAGAACCGAGCCTTGAGGGGTACCGATATCGACCTGCTGCCATGAGGACTCTATTTGACCAGCTCCTACCACCTGTCTCCGTCCTGAGAGATAGGACCTAAACCAGGCAACCGCCGGCGCAGAGCACCCCCGCTGAGCGAGCATTTGGAATAGAAGGGAATAATCAAGGCAATTAAGAGCCGCTGACACGTCGAGACAGACTGCGAAACAAAACTTATGTAGCTCAACCGAGTCGGATACTCGCTGCCATATGTGGGCCAACGCGAGGTCAGTCGACCTACCCCTGCGAAAGCCGAACTGGTTTGAGGAAAGGAAATTGATCGTCTCTAAATATCCATTTAGCCTAACCAGCACCAGTTTCTCACTGACCATTGAGATATAATCCACAACCGAGATCGGCCTATAGTTGGCTGCGCGGCTTCGCTTACCCTTTTTCTTAAATAGAGGAAACACCGCCGTATCTTTCAAACGTGATGGAAAGCTGCCAGACTCAAACGAACGATTTATAATGACAGTCAGCGGACCTGCGATCGATGAAGCTGCTAACTTCAATAATTTTGCAGGTACACCGATGACACCTCGACTCCAGCTTGCTTTAAGACGGAGAAGGGTACCATGAACCTCAGGAATAGAGACAGCAGAGAGTGAGAATACATTGTCATTTTTTTCCATACCTCGTCAAACAGGGTGGCCATATCTCTGTTCTTCTCGAGGTGAGCGACCGTAGTATTACCTAGCGTGGCAAAGTGACGGTTTAGCTCGTCTGCAATTTTTACTGGATCATCTAATGTTTCATCCTCGGCAACTAATAATGCGGCCGGTAAATCCATTGGATCATGTCGCCTACCACAGAGTCCATTGATGATTTTCCAGAGTTTAGAGGGATCACCACGCAAGAAAGCAAAGCGATTTCGGTAAAATGCTGCCCAGCGCAAATTGCATTGAGGTAGCGGCGATGACTGTTTAAATAGGAAGCTTTCGAATCTACCGAATTTATCTTGCGATGTCTGCGGTACATCTTATTAACCCTACGGCGCAGCCGCCGTAAACCTGGAGAAAAGGAAAATTGACCCACCTTAGACGAACTATTTGGAGCAGAAACGTCCACCAAATCAAAAGTTTTTTCGTATATATGAAGCAGGATTCTACTGAAAGCGTTAAATGCCGAATTTACGTCTACTGCATCATAAACTGCTAACCACGAGACATCTTGCAACCGATAGAGGAACGTATCAATCTTAGCCCTGTTGTGACTTCGGCTTAGGGTTGGGGCCAGCTCGGCCAACGGTTTGGCAGCCACCGAGTTGTCAGACAAAGATATTAAAACCGGGTAATGATCAGAAAAAAGCAGAGTACCGAGAACCGCCGGCTGGACAGTAATAAATCTTGAGCAATTGGAAATAGCAATATGGTCTATGCACGTACCAGATGCAGGTCTGGTTATGCGCTCCACTACCAGGGAGAAGTCTCTAGCGGAAAAGAATAAAGTATATTCGCTAGGCTGCGGGACCGAAAGGAGGTTGACATTAGCATCGCCCATGACAATGACAGGAGTAGAGGTACATGTTGGCAACATATCGTCTAGGGTATTCAGAAGCGTGGTTTTACAAGATACATGGTTAGCATAAAACCCCACAATTAAACATCCAGGACCGTCCTGTTTCTTTAAATGCAGACGTACTGCCTGAACATTGCCGTCAGGATTACAAACACAGCGCGATGATAAAATATTGCAGGTAGAGCGCACATAGATGCCGATACCACCACCTAATCTCTCCAAGCCTCTACCCGACGCAACTAATTTGAAACCATTTATAGAGTGAGACGCCAGATCGCAATCCTTTAGCCATGTTTCACTAACCACTGCCGCATCAAATATGGCTCCCTCTTCCTCTAAAAAATTATGTAATAACTCCAGATGGCTGGATTTTTTTATCCCTCCAGTCCCGCGTTTAGGTGGATAAAAGCTAAGCTACTGGGTCCAAATCTAACGTCACCCAAAAGTTGCCTGGCATGCCTTTACATTAGGCGTAATGTTTTGGTTAATGTAATTTATACAATGCATTAGACTAAACAGGATGAGTTAGTACAAACAGTGGCTCTCTATGCCTACTGGATGAGATCGGCTGCTGAGTAGTCAGCAGGAAGAATCTGTGCACATATGAATGCCACTCCGGTTCATCAGTTATTGACCTTCTTACAACAAACATAGACAGAAGGAACATACAGTTTACATGGTATGACAATCCTTACAGGAAAGGGCGGGACTCAGAAAGTATAAACCAAAGGGTATCTGAGTAACAATTAGGGACAATATTCAAGAGAAGGTAAGGCTCAGGGAGAAAGCTGAACAGCAGTTTCCTTTTACAGGGACTTAGCAGGGTATTTCCGGCGCCAGGAGCAATACAGGTAGATTGCTACAAACGCAAACTGGAAGGTTTAGTAAAAACTGCGGTGTTGGCACCGCAGCAGAGGAGCGGAAGACCTTGGTTCAACTAAAGGTGCAGGGCGGCCAAGCAAACTAGTAGGTTGACGCGAGATACGTGAAGACCGCTCCGATGATGAGGAAATTGGCATAACAATTATTGTAGTTCGGAAATCGTATAGGGAAGAAACGGCACTGGGTAAAGAAAGTGTGGACAGCAATAAAGAGGGCTGACGCCATACCTCTCACAGCAGCTATACGAAAGTTGCAGGAGTAACTTAAATCAATTGTGAAAGAGGATTGTACAACTGCATTGGAGGAAGCGGAAGTTATTAAAGTATTTTAAAGGGGAACAAACACTAGAGAAAAATGAATATTTTGCTTTTATGCTTTTGTATGTAGGAATGTTTTGTGATGCGCCTCGACCGTGATCGAGGGAGAGTAGGAGGAGTTGTAGTTGCCGCTGCACTGAGTTTAACATCATTTTTTCTCAGGGTCCTTTTTTATCTAAATGTTTAATTCGAGGTTTGTTCACGGAACTGCAATATTACAATGCTCAAGTTCTCAAAAACAAAAATATGTTAAATGTGTAAAAGCATTATATATTTTATACATCAATATGTCCCACTCCATGCGAAACTAACATGACGGGTACCCTCCTTTAGAGCTACCGGCCACACAAATTCCGGTGCACGCTGAGTTAAGCGTCATCTAGAACAACTACTTTATACATTTTAAACGCAAGCATGGCAATTGTTTACCCTGTTTATGTCCTTAAGCGGCAAAAGCTCAAAGTCAATAAAACACTTAAGAACCGAATCGCTTCCGGGCAAGTTAAAAATGCCCTGAAGTCATCATTCTAAGTGACTTCTGCCCTGTGAGTTATAACCCTATTATGAGTCTTCCAAATAGAAATACCATACCAAAGAATCGATAGCATCTTATACACCATAATGAGGCTCTCTACACTTTTACACCATACGAATGCACTCCTGGTTCTCTTAAAAGGCGAAGAGATGCAATTACCGCATAGCACTTAGGCGTACGAACATCTAAGTAATCATGTCATCTAAGCATCTCATGTAAAGTTAAGCCCAGACACTTGACAGTAGGGGGATAGTATCTAATCCGTTCCACTGAGCTTCAGCGTCTTTCAACCTGCATAGCCTTTTGGGCAGGTTGAAACTACACGAGTCCAGTTTTGGTTACATGTGTCACCAGAACAATAGACTATACTATTTGCATCGCCTTCTATACGTCAGCGTGCAGGCTGAGTCACTTGTTTGACGACCTAAAAGATGCTTCTTGCTAAAAAAATTATAGTTTTACTTTTGCTGTCTGTATGAGTCTGCGCCTTGCGACCGGAAGAGGCATAAAGGTGCACGGGTTCGAATCGCATCATTGCACATTTGTAATTTTGGGGGTCCGTCTATGAAAAGCAGTCCCGTTGACGTTAAGTCTTGGTTGAGGTCAGTCTGGAGAAGTATTGTCTGTATGAACCAGCAAATTCAGGTTTGAATATTATAACTTATTACTAGTAATGACAGAACTGAACTCACTAAACGTATCTCTTCTATAAAATCCAGTAAGACCTCCTTATGCGTGACACGACTGGAATACATACCGATAATAAACCCTTCAAAACGCACTTCTCTATATGTACCTGGATAACATGTACATTATCATAATCATTATTTTTAGCAAGTTTATAAAGTATAAGGCAGTTGGAGCCTACAGACTACCTCTGTCAGTCGTTAGGTGTGGTTGCGTTTGGCCTTGCGCCGTTAAACTTGGTCGAAAACTGCGGGAACCTGAGGCCTGTAATAGGCTAACCAATTGCACTTGACGGCCTTAGCGGCAGGGAGTTCAACGCGATTAGTGTTAACTGCAAAGGTACTGTGACAAACTCAATGTTTAAAAAAAATCCAGGTGTTCGAAGCGTTCGAAATTCGAACGTTATTGACCGATCAAGCAGTGGTTCTAGCCGATCGGTAGTCCAGCCTGGCCGGGCTTTCTGGATGGGTATACGAGGTGTGTTCAAAAAGTATCGCGACTCTTGCATTTTCGCGGGTTACGTATATTCGAATTTCGATTTTTTGTGGCGTTATGTTGGTACTCATGTCTCTCACTTATGCCGACAAGCTCGGCCATTTTGAATGTTCACTTAATTGTTGACAGCTGCTTTGCTTGCACGTGTTTTAGATCGTTTTCGATTTTTACCTATTAAAAAAAATGGATCAAACAACCTGTATCAAATTTTGTGTGAAAAACGAAATTAAGTGCGCGGATGCATTCCGAATGTTGACTGTGGCATACGGAGAAGCTACCTTGGACCGAAGCAACGTTTATCGGTGGTACAAAATGTTCTCAGAAGGCCGAGAAGATGTAAACGACGAAGAGCGTGCCGGACGCCCGAGCACTTCAACAACAGACGAAAAAATTAATGAAGTGGAGAAAATGGTATTGGCCAATCGTCGAATCACCGTTAGAGAAGTTGCTGAGGACCTAAACATATCGATTGGCTCGTGCCATTCGATTTTTATCAATGATTTGGGCATGAGACGGGTCGCCGCGAAATTCGTACTAAAATTGCTCAATTGCGACCAAAAACAGCATCGCATGAACATTGCTAATGAGATGTTGGACTCTGTCCGCGACGACCCAAATTTGCTCCAGAGGGTCATAACTGGTGACGAATCGTGGGTTTATGGTTATGACGTGGAAACCAAAGCTCAATCATCTCAATGGAAGCTGCCGCACGAACCAAGACCGAAAAAAGCGCGCCAAGTTCGGTCAAATGTGAAAGTTTTGCTGACAGTTTTCTTCGATTGCAGGGGCGTGGTGCATCATGAGTTCTTGCCACAGGGTAGAACGGTCAATAAGGAATATTACCTGCAAGTTATGCGCAATTTGCGCGAAGCAATCCGCCAGAAACGCCCGGATTTGTGGAAGAACAAAAATTGGCTTTTGCACCACGATAACGCCCCTGCTCACACATCGTTGCTTGTGCGCGAATTTTTGGCCAAAAACAACACACTAATGATGCCGCAGCCACCGTATTCCCCAGATCTGGCCCCCTGTGACTTTTTCTTGTTCCCTAAACTGATGAGGCCCATGAAAGGACGACGTTACGCTACGCTTGACGAGATAAAGACGGCATCGAAGGAGGAGCTGAACAAGATAAAAAAAAATGGTTTTTTGAAGTGCTTCGAAGATTGGAAAAACCGTTGGCACAAGTGTATAATATCTCATGGGGATTACTTTGAAGGGGACAAAATAGATATTCATGAATAAATGAATAATTTTTGAAAAAACACAAAAGTCGCGATACTTTTTGAACACACCTCGTATGCAGTTAGCCCACTGTGTATATCTATAGTTTATTACGTACATAACTAACTGTGTATATACGTGCAAACGAGCGCTCACTAGTTGAGTGCTCATTATTGAAACTGTACATAACAACCATAACAAATTGCCACGAACAGTGATAGAACGCCTGCCCAAATGTTGTCGTCCACAGAGTGTGGATAGCAGAGTGGTAGCGCCGGCGACTACAGTACCCGTCTAAGCAAACCCGGTCCGAGTTGAACCCCCAGCGACGCATTTAACTATATTTTTTTTATTAATCTAGCTTTTAATTTACTTATTTATTAAACATATTTATTAACCCTTTCTCTTTTAAAATATTTTTTTTTCTTATTTTCGTTAACTGAATTATTAAGTAATTTAGGCTCCAGAGAAGACTATATTCTCCCGGGCAAAAAACCCGGGCAAAAGCAGCCCCGGTTCAGGCCACGAGGAAAGTAAAAATGAGGATGACACAATTACTTCTGGGAGGGGGGTAACCCCGAAGAAGCGGTCTCAAACAACTATCTCGACAAGAAAGCTGTTAGTGCACAGAAGCTTATCAACCACGTGGCCAACAGAAAAAAAAACATGGACATAATGGTAAAGAGCCCGGCGGAGTAACTTCGTGTTGCGGTCAAAGAAACTAAAGCTCCTAGGAAGGAAGTCGGCACACTGGCCGTCAACAAGACCGCGGACTTGGGGTGTCAGTGTACGCCTGACACCCTTGCTCTAAAGCGGCAGGCTGAAAACATTACTGCCATTATCGAAAACTGCCAAACAGAGGAGGACCTCAAGTGCCTCCTCTCTTTAGAATGGCCAGCAGCCGCCTACACAAAGGTGTCGCACCTTGGGGCCAGCATCCTGAAGGAGAGCCCCCTTCAAATCCTGGTAGCCGCGGTAATACGATCCTTCAGACAAGACTACATGGTAGAACATGGCCTACCAGTTCCATGGCATCGCCGGGGACGCCGGCCACACAACAGGGGTGGTCATATCACGCAAAATAAACGAATCGAGGGATGACGGCGAGCCCCACCACCAGGGCCTTGGTGGCGATCAGGCAACCTAAGAACGCAACAATCCTCGAGGAGAAGGACTTCCTGGACTAGTTTCTGCTATGGGCCAAGGCCCTCCTGGGCTTAGGGGACCTCGGACTTAATACCTTGCCATATGACAAGCCCGAGTAAGCAGAGGGGAGCCAGCAAACTCCTCGAGTGCCTCTCTCGAACACAGGGCCTGCATCTTGCTGTCACGTCCACGCGCGCAGGAGGGCAGACAGTGTCAAGAAGAGCTCAATAGGGTTCTCAACCTAAAACGCATCCACGTGGGGTGGTCCCTATGCCCAATCTCGGAGTGAACCACCGTGCCGACGTACCAGCGTTGCTCACAAGTCGGCCACTCTACGCCGTCGTGCACCAACGCGGTCGTTACCGGCAAGCGCTGCTACGGGTGCGGGGTACTTGGGCACCTCTCAAGTGAATGTAAAGCGACCGCAACCTGTTATAACCGCGGCGAAGAGGGACACGCGGCCAACGTCGCCGCTTGTCCGAAATACAGGCAGCCACTAGAAGAGCTTCGCCGCCGCGGTACCCGGTCTATCACCCGGTCAACGACTGCGCTCCTCCGTCACGTAGACAGCCGTAAACTCTGCCCCCGCGCCAGCCACATCCAAGAGCAACTCCACCAACGCTGTGGACGCAGAAAATGTTACCCTGGTCACCCAAAGAAGTCGCAAAAGGGTACAAGCATCACTTTCTTTGAAACCTAGGGCTTCAAGGGCGCCAACATGCAAGTAACTCCCAGCACCACACATGACGCCAGTTTTTAAGGTACTCCAACTGAACTGCAATCGCAGCAGAGGGGCTGTTAACATGCTTTAAGAGGTCAGTAGCAGGTCAGGAGCCGACCTGCTGCTGCTCAGCGAATCTAACGTCAGGTGGGCGGATCTCAGTGTCCAAGAGCCAGTTGGCTTTCGGACACTGAGAAGACGACATGCATCGTACTGGAACGTCGCAGCCAGCTCCGTGTCAAGGCAGCGGCCACGGTTTTACTTGGATTTATATATATTTTACTCTTGCAACTGCAGCCCTAATGTTCTACTCGACGACCTTAATAGGCTTTTAGACAATTTGCCCTCCTCTTTTAACCAAATTGGCATCCCACTTCTAGTCATAACTGGTAATTTTAGTGCCGCGGCTAGCGTATGGGGCTCTGCCGGAACCACCCGCAGGGGACTAGCAGTCCTCGACTGGCTGGCGGCTGAGGACTTTGTCGCTATTTACACGGGTGCGCCCACCTTCCATAGAACTATGCGCACCTCATGCATTGATCTGACCATCACGCGCCGGGTCGAGGCCATTAAGATTTTAAACTGGAACGTTCTACAGGACACAGAATCTCTTTTTTTATGGTGAGAGAGAAAAATGCGTTTACGCACACCCAGAGCGGGTAGTGTAGGACTCGATGCCGATGTTGTTGGCATAATACCCACTAAAAACCTCTCACCTAAATGGCCTCAAGAAGAGGCGAGGAGCTGGAACCATTCTTTAATATTAGTTCAACCCCTACAGAATCTCTTAGCGACCAGTTTATCATCCAATTTTACGTAATTACCACCATGACGACAAATCCGCATCCGCTCATCAGACGCCAGGGATCCGAACGGCTTCTGGGGTCCCTTAGCATCAGAAAACCCACCAACTACAGTGGCGGGCTTTCAGAGGCTTCTCGAAACGACCTACGAGACCTCCCAAGCCCGTTGCGCACACCCGGAACGCCGCGGCACACCAAAACATTGGTGTAATGCCGCGCTCGAACAACTGAGACAGACGTGCCTAAGGGCGCGGCGGCTTCTCACCCGCGCCCGGCAATCCGCACCCGAGGGAGAGGCTGCGCGACACCATAAAGCCGAATACAAGAGACTGCAGGCCCTCCTGCGCACATCTCCAAGAGCAAGGAACGCTCCTAAAGGGTCTTTCTCGAAGAGTTAGAGAACGACCCCTGGGGCCGCCCGTCCAAGATGGTAATGGTATGGGCTCGGATGGTATTCCGGTCTCCGCGGTCACGACACTCATGAAAGAATTTCCAGAAGCAGTGGCGACGACGGCGACCGGGATGTTTCGGTTGGGCTCGTTTCCTGACGCATGGAATGGTCCCAGCTCATACCGCTCCATCTGTCTACTCGGCTCCCTGGCCAAAGCATTTAAGTCGATCGTAGAGACACGCCTCCGGGACTTCGCGGAGGGGAACAGCCTGCTGTCGGAAGCCCAACACGGGTTCCGCAAGGGCCACTCATCTTTTGACGCTATACGACAGATCCAGACGCAGGCCGAACTCCTCCACGAGTCTCCGCCAAGAAAACGAAATTTTTACTTAGGCGTTCTGCTTGACGTCCAAAACACTTTTAACAGTTTACCTTGGAGAGTCATCCTAGAGACTCTTCACAGGAAGAACGCCTCGTTTTAGCTACTTTGAATCGTTTCAAACTGCCTGCAAGGCAGAACGATATTGTCTCACGGAACCATTTTTAACATGACTGCAGGAGTCACAGGGCCACAGGGCCTCCATACTTGGCCTCCTTCTATAGACCATAATATACGACGACTTGCTGCGGCTAAGGGACCTTTCCCTCGGGGTCAACCTCTTAGCCTATGCCGACGACCTTGTCATCACCGTCCAGGCTCGGATCCCCGATCTGCTATAGAGCCGTGCGACTAAAGCACTTCCCGACGTCGCCCACTGGATGCAGGTGGTGGGTCTTGCTCTCGCCCCCGCTAAAAGCGAGGCCATACTCCTGGTGGGACGGAGAAACTGCCCCGCCCTACACCTCCGTCTAGAAGACTAGGAGATCGCAATCGTCAACAAGGTGAGGTACCTCAGAGTCACCCTAGGTGGGGGTCTCCGCGGCACCAAACACGTGCGGCGGGCGACATAGAAAGCAATCAAGACACCCAACACGTTTGCACGGCTCATGCCCAACACTTATGGGCCTCGACAATCTAGACGACGCATAATGATGTCCGCTGCCGAGTCAGTTGCCCTGTACGAAGCTCCGGCCTGGTTTACCGACACCCTAAAGTGCGCCGCCAACAGGAATCGCCTGCGTCGGGCCTAGAAGGTCGGAGCTCTTAGGGTAATTGCGGCGTACCGGACGGTTAGCGCAGCGGCGGCCCTCGTTCTTGATGAAACGGTTCCCTGGGACCTAAAAGCAGCTAAGCGCCGCCGCCTTTAGAGCGACCCCCAGCGCCAAAAGGACGAAGAGCGTCGGCGCGCAGTCGATCAATGGCAGAAGGAATGGGACGGTTTACAAGAGGGCGCCCAGGCGCCAGTCTCCGTATCCTTATCCCGAACATCAAAGACTGGGTGACCCGACTTGGGGGTGAACCCACCTCTTACTCGACTCAGATCCTGACAGGTCACGGCGACTTCCAGTCCTACCTCTTTAGGATCGGGAAGGCTCCCAGCCCTAATTGCATCTACTGCGTCGATGAACCAGAGGACACCCCAGAGCACACTGTCCTGAGGCGCCCTACATGGGCCGAGCAGCGCGCACCCCTACGGCTTTTAATGAAGTCTTCATCTTTTAACCTACGTAACATCTGCAAAAAATGACGGAAACACTCTAACTGGAACATCATACCCGAAGTTTTTAAAACCATACTACAAGAAAAAATGAGCGCCACCCCTTCAGGGGTTCCCGGGGAACACACCCGCCAGGAGTAGTAGATTCGCCTCCCTGACCGTTTGATGGGATGCGAAAGCAGTTACCAGTCAGACCGAGGGGCGGGGACATGACTGGTTTTTAGTGGGTTAGAGCCCCACACTACAGGCCCACGCTTGCAGGAAGCTTTCCCGCCGTGGTAACCGTGTGTGCAACCGCATTTTTCAGTTAGTCCTCTAAAAGTAAAAAACTTCTCCTTGCTGTTTATTTACTTTACGTTCTGACCCAATCAAAGTAAACTGGTAATGCCTTTGCGGCGTAATCACTTTATTTTAACCATGTTATGCTTATAACTACAACGTTTAGCCCAGAAACCTTACCTAGCATTTCGAGCTGTCCTGATCTCTTGAGCCCTTCCATCCCCGCATTAGGGTAGAGAGCCGCAAGATTATTAGTGATTTTACTCCGCTCAGAGTTACAACCTTATAGTCGAGCAATCCCAACCATGTATTGCATTGCCTTACATTAGTAGAGTTGTGTGAAATAATGCCATTTAAACTATCGGATGTCACAGCCACGTTGCGTTTTACAAGGACGAATGAAATTCTAGTTCATCTGCTGAAGTAACGATGATAGTGGTGCATTTGTACCAAAAATGCTTTTTCAGATATTCCGCAGTTTGTGGACATATTGAATTTAAAAATTGCATGATGTGTTTAAACGTTGCAGCCATGTGTTTCTGTGGGAACTAGGAGCCTGGCGCAGCCCCGACTCCAATAACGTAATTGTTTACCGAACGTCTTTTTCTTCGTCGTTAAGGTCCGCTTGGCCAACCGATTCGTTGTTTGTTTCTGAAGAACCATTGTAATAACCGGGAAATTGATTTGTATTTCTGGACCAGTTGCAGCTTCCACAACAACTGATCTTACACAGGTAATTCCGAGGTGTCGATGCAGGGACTTGGACAATCATCTTAATAGCGGTGGCGGAGTGCTCTACAATTACTTGTTGCAGTGGTTTGCGCATTCAACTTCGTTTGGGCAATGTCCTCACCTGAAAAGCCGCATTAACCTTAGAAGTATGTGTCCAGTTGTTGTCCAAGTCTCTACAACTTGGTGACGCGGATTCCGAGAAGCATTGGCTTCTCTGTCTGTCTAGCTTCCCCATCAGCTTCTTCTTTCCAGTGGACGTCCCTTGAGATTCCGTATTACGTTTATTCAATCCTCTTGTCATTGAACAGTCCAAAATTGTCCAAAGTATATGTAGAATGTTGTTCTCAACTTTACTCGCTTCTACGTCAAGATCCAGCAGCCTGCCTCATTACACTGCAAAGCAGACAGCTTCAGGCATGCTCAGCGGATTCTTTCTTGCCCAACCAGCAAAGTCCATAATGTTGTAAACTCCTTACCAGCAAAGTCCATACTGGCGCGGGAAACACTAGTATAACTCGTAAATACAACCACAACCAAGACAGATGCATAGACTTACAAGGAATTACCTGAACACGAATTTGCTGAACAACACCAATATAGACCACTCAAAGTAACAGAAGGTCGATAAGCGCCTCACTCGCCGTTGCACTCTGTTCAAACTAAAACCGGAACCTTATGTCTTCATAAATATTGCCCTCAGCAACAGTTGCAGTTCTTCTTTATGTGCGTGTAGCCGCCTATAACGGCAACTGCACGCATGCTGACCACGTTCAGAAGAATAAAGTGCAAACTTTCCTGATACGGTTAATTAAGTACTGTCAATATTGTGTGCAGCTTTCTTTGAAACGAATTCCAAGCCGTTCTTCTTTGCACAGCTTGCTCCTCTATGCCGTCATCTACTCGTATGATGGATTTGGTTATGAATGGTTCCGTTGATAAATTATTGTCGAATATCACCTGCCTTGCTGGTTTATTACGAAGGGTGGCCCGGGCTCTGGTACAACGTAACTTTGCCCAGCCAGTGGTTGCGCACTGGCGCTCGTTCGATAGTGTAGGCTCAGTTTGCCCCTATACTACAGCCAATCCTAAGACGGAACTTAAAATATGCACTCTGTAGACTACAGAATAAGGCCGCCCGCGTAATGTTTGGACTTAAATCTAATTAACCTGTTAGCAGTCTCCTAGTAGGCTCCCATGGCTGTTCGAACATCATGCAGCTGATCTACTTCCGAGCCGCCGTCTACGCATTTAGACTGCCACGTGAACTCGCTCAGCCCAATAACATGCTCCAGGCGTCTTCTACTACCACACGCCGTATATTTGTCATTCAACATAAGAGGCTTCCACTTTACTTTCAGTTTATACAAGGCGTCTTCTGAAGCATGTTCGCCGCCACCACGTTCCTCACCGTCTGAAATTCTCTCCCAAAAGACATTCAAACGTCAGCAGATCATTTCAGCAAAAGCTCCATACCTCCGTATTGCTGCCCTGTAGACGTTATGGTTATAGTTTATCGGTTATTTTATAAAAAGAGAGGTGCAAGGAATTAGTAGCATCTCTTGTAACAAAAACATTATTATTACTTCTAATTTATATATATATATATATATATATACAGGTAGTTCCATAAGTTCTTAGAATGAGCTTTTTAGAATTCGAATTTTGGCGCGCTTCCACCGCTATTAGGAACTGCAACTTTTCGACTGCTAGCACTCAAAATATTATGGTGATTGGCCGTTGCGATTTCGTTTGATAGCTTTTCCCGTGCAACGTATCGGCGTGATTTTAAAAATGAAGAAAAAAGAGTTTCGAGTGGTTATCAAGCATTTTTATTTCAAAGGTTGGAATGCGACCCAAGTAAAAATTGGGTTGGACGAGACGTACGGTGACTCTGCGCCATGTTTAGGCACTGTTTCCAACTGTAATGTGTTAAAAAGTGGTCGCGGGAGCACCGAGAATGAACTACGTCCAGGAGGCCAAAAAACGGCAACTGATGAGGAAAACATAGAGAAAGTGCGAAACATCGTTGGCACAGATAAGCGAATGAACATTAAGGAGATAGCGGAGGCATTAGGAATTAGTTTAGGTAGTGTGCATTTTATCCTATACGAAAACTTGAAGATGAAAGAGCTCAGAGAAAAATGGCTGCCGCATTTGCTCAGCCAAGGCCAAAAAAACGCGCCTGTTTTCGCTTCACAGCGAAATTTGGCCAAGATGTCGAACAATCCGTCGGATTTTTGGCGCAGATTCATGACCGTCGATGAAAGCTGGGTCCATCACTACACGCCCGAGACCCAAGAAGCATCTTGCCAATGGTGTGCACCTGATGAAGGACCTCCGAAGAGGGTGCGGACAACGGCATTGATCGGAAAGGTGATGGCTACAGTTTTTTAAGATCAACGTAGAATAATGCTGGTCGACTACCTTGAGAGCGGTAAAACGATCACAGGAGAATATTATGCAAGACTGTTGGACTGCCTTTAGCAAGAACTCATCGTGAAACGGCCCGCTTTGCGGCAGAAGGTTATCCTGTTTCACCAGGACAATGCTCCTGCACACAAGTCCCGGCAAGCATCGGCAAAACTGGCCCAACTGAGGTTCGAACTTATTGAACAACCTTCCTATTCTCCAGACCTGGCCCCCTCTGATTATTTCCTCTTCGAACATTTGAAGAATAGTCTCGGTGGAAAGCGTTTTTCCAGCAATGAAGAGGTTAAGGCTGCTGTCAATGCCTATTTTCAGTCTAAAGACGCGGAATTCTACTTAAGAGGTATAAAAGCTCTGAAATCTTGGTGGGAAAAGTGTATTGAGCATCTCGGGGAGTATATCGAATAAGATAAATTTAAAAACATGATTTGGAAAATTCTTGGTTTTCATTCTAAGAACTTATGGAACTACCTGTATATATATATATATATATATATATATATATATATATATAAAGTGCGTTGCAAAAAATTAGCAACTCATGTTTTTGCTGATAATATCGGCTTGATTTATTTAAACGTTTTGAAATATGAAGGGCATGATGTACATGACGAAACACGAGTATGGAGTTAATTTCGTTGCAATCTCATAATCGGTTCATACAAAAAATAAAAAAGTTTGAAAACACAGTGTTGCAAAATATTAGCAACAATAACATGCTAACAACACAGCTCTTGTTTGTAAAGGATAGTCGATACTACAGCTGATATACGATCCCGGGGATCAAATTTCAGGAATATTGCCTAGCTAAATCAATCGTTCTATAGCTGCAAAATATTCTACAGCTCATTCGTTGTTCCGAACTAACGGCGAAGCGTATGCTTAAGCCATGGGTCATACAAAGGACCTCTCGGATAACGAAAACACGAGAATTGAGGCATACGCTGCTCGGTCTCACAGTGACTGCTATTGCAACCAGATTAGGACGGCTTAAGAGCATCATCAGCAGGTTGCTACTGTTTCTTTCTCAGTAACTCTGATAGCGAACGGCTATAGATATCGCCTTGCCGTTTCGCCACCATCTAAGACTTGCCCAAACGTATCATAATCTAAGGCGTTCGCAAGAATACCTGCTGCATTTCCCGAGATATCTGGGGGAAAAAGGGGTACAATGCCCGTACGACCGTCGTCGAGCCACGCGAGGCCGCCCCCTGATCCTCCGGTGCCTACCAGCGAGGACATAGGGGGCGATCTCAACGCTCCCGTAGCGGAGCTAAACCGTCCCGCCATAGACGTCGACGATGTAGAATCTTCGACGGAGATTGATCACTCGTGCGTCGAGCCTCCTGGCATTCGAAAACGACCATCGGATACCACGATGGGAATCCATTCTGACAAGAAACGCGTTTCTGACGTCATCGAACAACACACCGAGACATCCAAGACGACCTTCGCAACCGGGATGACGGATTGCGCAGAGGCTAATCTCAAACAAGGCTTTGACGCGGAGGCAGCATACGGCTGGGCGTTAACGGTCCTCAAAGGACATGTCAGGACAGTGGTAGAGTCCTGCAAGTTAAGAAACACCAGAATTGAGCTAAAAGGGATATTAGAGAAGCGGGACCTGGATCTCCACAGGGTCGAAACGGCAGTGGATTCCTTCAAGGTTTCTCTGCGGACCTCGCTAAAGGACGCGGAGGAGAGGATCGGGAGCCTCCGGAGCTCATTGGAGGCGGTGCAGAGGGAACGAGATGAGAGAACCGATACCCAAAACACTCACTGCTCATCACGGGAGACTTTAACGCAGCGCACACTGCCTGGGGGGGTCGCCGCGCCACCGACAAAGGCGTGACTCTTCTTGACTGGATGTCCGAGCACCACATGGCCCTGGCCAACCACGGCGATGTTCCTACGTTTGCGCGCCGAGATCAAACATCGTTCTTAGACCTCACCTTTGCGGACCCGACCGCTCTGCGGCAGATACAAAACTGGAAAGTCCAGGAGAATGAGGAAACCCTAAGCGACCACCGCTACCTGACGTTTGAATTGGTCTCACCTATCACGCGTTGTCCCGGAACGCCGAGGCGCACGTCGCAGATGCGAAACATCAACAAAAGTGCTCTCCAGACTTTCTTTAAAAACCGGTTCACTCGCTTGGCGGACACTCCATTAGACGAAGATGCTCTGGCTGCAATCCTGGCGGCTACCTGCCTTGCGGCTGAGGGCCCAGCCAGACGTGGCGGCAAGAGAGGCCGGCCTGCTAAAACGTGGTGGAACTCGGATATTCAGATAGCCCGCGTAGACTGTATACGCGCAAACCGCACACTGACACGTGCACGCTCTTGGCTGGCAAAACGAAGACGACAGGGGCACAGTGGTGACATTCTGGCAGATGCCGCTGTCAGGATTGAGCGCCTAGAGGATCTTTACCGTACGCGTCGACTCAACTTACGAAAGTCCATTCAGCAGGCAAAGATCAAATCCTGGAAGGCCTTGGTGAATTCGGTGGAAGCGGACGTGTGGGGTCTTCCTTATAGGATCGTTATGGGCAAGCTCCGCGCATCACCACCACCTCTCCCGGCAGAAGAAATTCGTCGGGCAGTTCTCAAGCTTTTTCCGCAACAACCGGCCCGCGCTCATACCAGCATTCCCGTTGACCCTGAACAGATCCCAGAAATAACAACGAAGGACATAATAGAAGCGGCGGAGCGGTTAGCACCTGGTAAAGCCCCAGGCCCGGACGGGGTCCCGCCGGACGTGGTGCGACTGCTGGCACAATCCTATCCCAAGCCTCTTGCAGAGCTAGTGTCACGCTTGTTGATAGAGGGTCGCTTTCCCACCCAGTGGAAACGTGCCCACCTAATATTAATACCGAAGCCGAACGCCCCACCCGGCTCGTCGGCGCACCGCCCCATATGCTTACTCGACGCTGTAAGCAAACTAGTCGAAAACGTGCTCGTTCAGCGCTTGAACAAAGTACTGGAAGAGAGAGATGCCCTCTCAAACAACCAATACGGATTCCGCAGGGGCCGCTCTACCCTTAATGCCGTGGAGCGAGTCATACAGGCGGCTCGCGCCGAGCAGCGGCGGCCACTCTGGTCACGGAACTACGTGCTATTAATATTGCTCGACGTCCGCAATGCGTTCAACTCCGCCAATTGGTCGACAATAATGAGTGCGCTCGAGCAGAAGAGGATCTCTCCATACCTGCGGCGCATGCTTTCGTCGTACTTGGAGGAGGGTACACTCTTGACGCAAGGCGAAACCCATCAAATTACGGCGGGGGTGCTGCAGGGTACTGCAGGGTAGTGCTTAGTACTCGGCCCAGTCCTTTGGAACGTGGCATACGATGGTGTCTTGCGGCTTGATGACTTGCCGGATGGAGTGGAGACAATCGCCTACGCAGATGATCTTGCACTGGTGATTACCGCTCGCACATGGACTATCCTGGAGGCTAGGGCAAACACGGCTCTTGATCGAATAAACAGGTGGATGACTGAACATCACCTGGAGTTAGCACAACAGAAAACCGAGGCACTATTCTTAACCGGCCGCATGCGGACACGGCCTATATCCCTGGAGCTCAACGGGCACGCTCTAACGCCATCCCGCCACGCCAAGTACCTAGGGGTGACCCTGGACACAGGTCTAACTGGCCTACCACATATCAGGCAGGTCACGCAAAAGGTGGCAAGAGTATCGGCCAATCTGACCCGTATACTACCCCGGGAGGGAGGCGCGTCAAATCCCAAACGGCGCCTACTAGCTGCTGTTGCAGAAGCGGTCGCGCTTTATGCCGCACCAGTGTGGGCAGACTTAGCACTCAGATCGGTCACGGCTCGCCAGGCCCTGCGCCGCTCCCAACGGAGCGTGGCAATGCGGGTTAGCCGGGCGTACCGGACGGTTTCCACGGACGTCCTGCTTGTACTCGCATGCCTGCCTCCATGGGACATGCTGGCGGAAGAAAGGAGCAGACGGAGATTAAACGGGGAGATATCGTGGACTGAGGCTCGAGAGGCCACACTCGCCGCTTGGGTCGAGATGTGACCCACCCGCTGGACGGAGGCACAAGAGGTACGTGGACGCGCTCCATCATCACGGACTTGCGCAAGTGGTACACGGCACAGGGACCAACGACATACTACGCTGCCCAGGCCCTGAGCGGACATGGCCAGTTCCAGGCGTACATGATGAAGATCGGGAAAGCAGTGACGGACATATGTGTTTTCTGCGACGCCGGGGTGCCCGATGATGCCGCGCATACCATTGAGGCGTGTACGGCGTTATCTGCGTACCGGGATGGCTCACCGTTCACCCTACGGGCATCTACCGCGCAGGCGATCGTCACACACATGGTCGATTCGACGACTAACTGGGGTGCTGGCCTAAAGTACCTCGATGGGGCAATGCGCGAAAAGATCCGGCTAGAGAATATTCGTCGGGCGCGATTCGTCGCCCGGAAGCTCCAAGATTTAACCCAGCAGGTCCTACCTGCTCGGGTCGCACCCACAGACTATGGAGAGGGTTGAAGCGTGAGACTCCCCTCTCCTGGTCTCGAAGTAATGGTTCACAATTCCAAACCAGGAGGGGGTTCCTGGGGGTGGTTTTTAGTGGGTAGTGCGCTGGAATTAGATTGAGTCACGTACTCTCTCTCCTGCGTTTAGTCTCACACTACCCGCCAAAACATCGGCGAGTGTGCGTAAATGCATTTTCCACCCCTCAAAAAAAAAAAGGATCAGGACTACTTTAGGAGTGCCAGCGCACCGATCCACAGTGTACCGAGTGTTAAGTTCTGACAAAAACGTGCAACACGCGAAAAGGAAGCTTATGCCGCGACTGCAACCGAAGCACACTGTCGCACGGCGTGAATTTTCGCATAGATACCAAACTTGGGATAACGAGTGAAAAAACATTAACACCATACTCGTGTTTCCCTTAAAATTTCAAACCATTCAAATAAATCAAACCGAAATTATCACCAAAAACATGAGTTGCTATTTTTTTGCAACGCACTTATATATATATATATATATATATATATATATTTAAGCGCAATTCTATTTTTCTACAACAACATAATACACCATCTGTTCTAAAGGTGTTGCCCAATGGGAGCATGCTCATGTTGCATACGATAACCTGAGCGTGGTCCTATTGAGCAAACTTCTCAATATAGATGGTGTATGCCTGCGTGTGAATTTATACGTCGTCCATAAATTATGTCATTCATTCAAGTAAAAAGGCAGGCGTCTGAAGACAGCATGTTATAATCGGCGCTTTTTTTCATTTCGAAGATATTCTTTTGAGGATAGCTTGCCCAATAGCATCATTGTATCGAGCTGTCTCTCATATCATCGAATATGCTATTTTATTCTACAAGTCGCGCCTTGTAACGGCTAATATTTTTTTCTCTACAAATTAATAAACCTTAAGGACTACAGATTAATAAATGATAAACAGGTAATAGTAATATTATTTCAGTTATTTCGGTAACTAAATACTTATCAAACAAATAAGCCATATGCTCAATATTGCTTTTGATTTTGGTAATCTGTAGATATTACTATTATTATATGTTACAAGAGACTGCTTGCAGAACAAACCGTAAATACCCCGGCTGAACAACTCTAAAAGAGGTGTGACAACTTGCGTTTGACTACTGTTTCTACCGTAATTAGGCAAAATCCAGGTTTACATTTTCTCTGATTGCAAAGCGTTTTGGTGCTTTAGGAAGCAAGGTGGCCAGTGCTGTCTAAAAGACATTGTTTGGCTTCTTGAGCAGATCCAACGGATAGTCTCTGGCTGAAGGCAAATACGCCTAAAAAAACATTTATAATAAATCGCTGTGTGTGACCTTCTTAGTACTGTGACAACCACATTTTAGACAGTAATTATATAATAATAACTGCACCTGGTTGAGACTATGTTATTGTTCATGGATTTAATACGTACCTAGCTTAATTCAGTGTTTCTTACAGCGTATCGTTCTTTGATAGCTAAATGTGTTATATTTTAGAGATGGGCTGCTTCTGGATGATTGGGCGCCCTTAGTGAATAAAACATAGCAGAAGTAGACGGCGCGACACTCGTGTATCACTTTCCCTTCCAAGCAAAAAATAAATTACTCACAACATTCTTAGGCGCAACGTAATTGTTCGAAACAAAGGTCCACCCATGGTTGTGTATGATGGCCACTTAAACGGGGTTGTGTACGATAACCCGGCTATCACCTTTCTGGTGAATAATTAAGGTCACTATTGCAAGAGGTTATAGCACTTTCTAATTAGCCCGAAAAATGTCACAGCCTTTGTCCAGCGGTCAAGTTACACCAGCAAAACCGTGGATAATAAACTTACAAGTTAAGGGAACATTTCTATACGGGTATGTTACGCCTAATTACGTTAGTCAGTATACAAGCATAAGATTGCGTGCATGGTGGCACTGAAGTGTCTACTTTGTAACCCCTTATGCTCCCCACACATCCAACGAACGATGACTCGCCGCACTTGTGTCGACGTATTTATAAAGGACAGTTTAATTCAGTCGAATAGTCGCTATTAATCATGCAGTTTGATAGAGATAATGCCTGCTGTTAATTGTCCACTAAAGGACAACAACGACCTCACAGTTCGACGCAACCGAGCTTCTCATAAGTCGCTGGGCGCGTGTACGCGCGTATAATAAATTTTTGGTAGCTGTAGCTACGCTCATGTTTGCTGTGTTAGTTAAACCTGGGGTATAATTTAAAGGGTAGAACCTGCCCAGTAGTAGCTTAAAAGTTACAACCTCCTAGACAACTATAGCGCATTTATTTAGCGCGATAGCTTATTGTTAATTTGTGTAATGCGAGCTCCATATGCAAGTCCCGTATATAGCGCAGTTCCATCAATAAGCCGCTTTAAGAGAACTTGCGTTTGAAGTATTGTGCTAGGTGGCGACTTGTATAACATACTCCGACGCGGCATTTAATTGCCTATGTTCCAGAACAGAACATATAAGCCACATGGGTCATGGTAGTCAGGGGCGTTAAGAACACATTGTAGTCTTTACACATGAACACGTCGGAAACTCTCCATACTAACGCATTATTTACCACTTCGACATTTGCAACTTCCGTTGGAGTAATTGACACACCACTACAAACATTTTTTCAGATGTACTGTGAAAATAGGCAGTAAAGTTATTACTCCGGATTAGTTGTCTAAAAAGTCTTACGTCAACTCGCATCTGGTACTCGCTCAGATTTGGGACTACAAGGCTCGTGCGCCTTACATTGCAACGCCATGCGATTCGCTCGTAGCGGCTCTACGTCTTTTCCATGGAACGGTGCCCACACTTGTGAGCAGTATGTCCACTTTAGTACAAACAAGCGCATTATACAATTATATGAACATTGCCGAATTATGGATGAGATTGCAACTTTGGCGATATGAGTTGTATACTTTATTTGACAATCAAATGTAATACCTAGGCCTTTATATGTTGATATTTCAGGTATACTATAGCCGTTTAAAAAATAGTCCTTGATTGTTTTTAGCACAGCACATTTAGAAGTAGATATTTCCATTCTTTTGAAGTGGGCCCATAGTAGTACGGAATCAATTGCATTTTGTAACTCGGTTGTTTTTGTCGTCTTTGACTTCAACGTACATTTTTATATTGTCTGCATAGAGCTCAAAAATTACATGGAGCCAACTCGGCCAACGGTTAAGAAGCCGCGGAGTTATCAGAAAGAAATAAGAGAACAGGATTATCATGAAAAGAAAGCTTGGTTTTGAGAACCGCATGCTGGATCGTGGTAAACTTTGAGCCGTCAGAAACAGCAATGTGGTCTGTCTACGTACCCGACGCGGGTCTGGTTGTATGATCCGCTACAAAGAAACAGTCTCAAACGGAAAACAATGATGTATCGTCGCTAGGCTGCGGGAGCGAAATGAGGTTACAATTTGCATCCCCCACTATGACAGTTGTGGAGCTGTCACAGTCATGGCAGCGTGATGCCATCGTTGTCTTGGTCCACAGCCGTAGTAAGATTTCCTTAAAAGTTTCGTAGGTGAACGATGGCGCAATTTTACGCAGATGTTGGTGTTAAAATCGCTAACTTGAAGCGGTCTTTAGACCATTATTATGATTATCTCTACCCAGGGAGCACTATGTCATATCTCATCACGTACTGTATTTATGCAAAATAGCAACGAAAGTAGAAATTAAAAATTGCACATTAATATGTACAATAGTAGTGTTGGTCTAAGATATATATTTGTGGTAGTTAGATGCAAGACTAGCATCAGACAGATTAATTGCTGTCTCCTCGATTCAGTGGAATTGAAGCATCCATCACAAGTATATAATAGGTATGAAGGTAGTCAATTAAAATATATAGTGGTTTAAAAACACGATATAGCTGCCCACTATATCGTTGCTTATTGTATTCTCTACGCTGAGTTCGATTTTAAAGCTCAAAACAAAGTGTATCAATACATCACTCTATATATGCACTGTCTGGGTTTTGTAGCCAGTGCATACACTATACCTATAAGAAGTTAAGTTTAGTGATTTATATTTAGGGCCGCTATATTTCTCTAAAACAACTATATAGGTAGACACACCTTACCTAAATCTAAGAACTGGCACAATCACTACTACTTAAAAACGCTAAAATACACATAAGATAGGCCTTTTCAACAGTGAACGCACTGCTAACCTCTCTAACACAGTGACGCGGCGAATCAAAACAATTTTGCATCTTTAAGTGGAAAAAATAACTGTTTGACGGTGTTGGATCTCACAGTTCGGTCACACTGGTGGTCACGATGGTCTGTGACAAAACTCCCGTTAGAGAGCCAGATAGAACTTGCAATCTAGGCAATTTTAGTGGAAGCTCTCGCACCAGTGCGACCGTCCAGCTCAATAGCTAAGTAGAGACTATCAACTCAGGGTATTCGGCTTGGTGCCCCTAGAAGACACATGTTGGAATAAAATCCTACAATAAAATAGTTTAGACCTGCCCGATTGCTCTCACGTGCTAGCGTACCGCCTAAACATTACCGTCGGGACTACAAACAGAGCGCGAAGATAAGATACTGCAGGTGAAACGCACAGAGCCGACCCCGCTCACTAATCCCGCTAGGTCTCTGCCCGACGCAACTATTTCGAAACCACTAATGGAATGAGACACCTAATCATAGTGCTTCAGCCAACATTTCTCTTAGAGAGGGATGTTGATCCTAGTGGATTTACGCAAATGCCAGGATCAGACGAGGTCTCCGCGCCCATTGATTTTCCCACAGCAGTGTAGGTAGATGGCAACGATGTGGATCATTCAGGCGAGTAATTTGAGGCGGATGAAAAGTTGTGTGCAGCCTGACGCAACGAGTCAATTATCTTGACTTATGTTGCCCCAGGATACTCCGGCCTGTTGCAACAATCTACACGTCATCAGGACTTTGCGTTTCTCGATATTGTATTTCACTACGGCAATACTTCAAAATGTGGCCTAGCCTTAAACACTTGTAACCGAAGACTGGGGTTCCCGCAAATCTACCAGAATCTACCAATAATGGTGAATAAACAAACATCAAAATTAGCTGTTGTATTAGCTTCTTCGCGCAGTAGCTGTACGAAAGCGACATTTTGACTCGTTTAACAATTCCGAGAAAAAAGTGGCGTATACAATGCACCAGACGTCAGCATCGGACCATGAGTAGGGTAGACACAACCTAGAATTCGCCCATACTATATAATACCCATTACATATATATATATATATATATATTTATAATTTCCCTGTGGCAAAACTGTACTAGGCAGATTACTTCATTCGTGTAATGAAATTATTGGTACAAGAAGCTGCAGTTGAACCGCGTAGCCCTCGACACGGCCTCACGGGCAGCCATCAACACATATAGTAAGTACGAATAGAGTGTGTGCGCGTGTGTTTGTATGCAAACCCGCACACTTCAAATTGTCTTCATCTAGTATGGAAGCAACAAAGACATCGCCATCATCATCATCATCATCAGCCACCACTGACAACATCGTCATAGCCTCCATACTCAGAACGCGTAGCGATAGGCCAACGATGTCACAGCACCACCACGGCCTCCATGTCATGTCATAACGACATCATCAGCATCACGTAGTGTTTCACGCCTCACAGCAGTTATCTTGCTCACACGAGCATCTCGACTCGATTCCGAGAAACACGTTTTTAAAAAAATGTTTTTAAAGAATGAATAAAAAGCAGGCACATTTGCAATGCAGCAGGTGGGAGTTCTTTTGAAAGGAACAAAGATATTTTGGAAAATCAATTTTGTTATAAATACACTTACGATGAGCTTCCGAAACGATTGGTCAGTGAAGAGAACCGCTGAAACCTTTGAGACGGCCGAATCAACCAAAGCCATCGATAACTGTAATCCTATACGAAACAAGCACAGGCCAGTGTCACCTCGACCAATTCCTTGAGCTTCTGAGGTTTGGCATCATTTGGGTGCCAGCGTTCCGCAGTGTCATTTGTACAAATAAATAGACTAAGAGTGAATAGGACAAATACCCATTCTCTTCTCGGTTGCACTACACAGCAGACGTCCGCTCCATGTATTCTCGTTCGCCTGAACTTGGTCTCATTGCTTTGTACATATTGTCGTACTGAGTTCTGCATCCTCGTTTACTCAGCTTAACGCCACCGTTACAATTATTTAATGTGTGAAGGAAACTCCTTTCCTTGTTTATTATATCACCTCCTTTGAACTTGTTTATTATAATGTTTATTATATGTTTATTATTCTATTATGAGACTCGGACTTCGTACGCTAACCAATGGTTCAATGGAACTTTGCCCGGCCAGTGCTTGAACTGGCGCTCGATCAATAGTGTGGGTTTCAGGTTGCCATCCTCACCATGGTATATAAAGCCCTACTGGAGCCCCATTTGAGCTAATGTAGCGTATCCTAGGAAATAACTTATAATGCTGCTAGACACCACAGAATATGACCACCCGCGTATTCTTTGGTCTTAACTTAATGATCCTAGTAAAACATGATTGTTTAAATATTAGGTAGCCTATCTATTTCCGAGCCACCGTCTACACACTTAAACTGTCCCATAATCTCGCTCAGCTCACTGACATACTCCAAGTGTCCACTACTACTGCACCCTACATATATATGTTTTCCAGCATGAGGGGCGTTTTTCGAAAAATGTTTCTCCCCACTACGTCCTCTGCGTTTGAAATTATTTTCTAAAGACATCCAGACATCGACAGATCACTCAAATAAAAATTCCAAACCTCTGGATCGCTATTCTCTAGACATTATGGCTTGTCCTTTGGGAATTCTCTCTTGATATTTTCCAGAAGAGAGGCCTAGAGGAACTAATGAATATGTTAGAAGTTTAATTTTACATATACCTACTGGAAATAATAATAATAATAATAATAATGATAATAATAATAATAATAATAATAATAATGATGATAATAATAATAATAATAATAATAATAATAATAATAATAATAATAATAATAATAATAATAATAATAATAATAATAATAATAATAATAATTATTATTATTATTATTATTATTATTATTATTATTACTTTCATATTCGTATGTGTTTGCCATATTTTTATTTATCTTTTGTAGATTATCTACGACAACATGCTCCTCATTATAGATTGTGTATGCTTTCCAGTGTACTTGCATGTAGTTAGTAAATTATACCATGCATTAAAGTAAAAAGCAAATATCCGAAGATAGTATAATACACTCGCCGCTTTCTCCATTTTAAAGATAGAATTGCCCAGTAGTATAATTGTATGGAGCTGCCTCTCGTAACATCTAATACTAAGTTATATTCTACAAACTATCCTTTATAACGCCTAATAATTCATTCAAAAAACAGACCATGGATATGTTGATTCATTTGGCCCGGGAAATAAATTCGTATTTATTATTTTCATGCGAATAAACCCTGTTTTCATTAATGCTCTTAAGCATAGGCAATGTGTGAATAATATTATTAGATGTCACAAGAGACCGCTTGCAAAAAGGATCGTATATGCAACGGATGTGTGTCTTTAAAAAAATTATGTGGAAATTAGAGTGTAACTACTGATCTTGTCCTTACCGTAAGTAGACAAGATTCAGGCCGACACCTTTCTCTGACTGTAGAGGATCCTGGTGCTTATAAGAGAAGGCCTGCGAGAAGGGCACACGTGGCAAGACAAGTTAAACAGGTGGCCAGTGTTGCCCAAGCGACACTGTTTGGCTTCTTCAGCATATCCAACAGGTAATCTCTGTCTGACGGTAGATACGCCTAAAAGGTATTCATATTAAATCGCTTCCTGACTTTAGTATGGATCTAGTTCAATTTCGCGTTAACGAATAACTCCATACAGCTCTGAAAATTAAATAGTTATATTTTAGAGGTGAGCCGCCTCTTTACCCTAATGGAATAGAACTAAAGAATAGGTCGACAAAGGTTTGATCGTGCATGTAGTTTTCCTTTTAAGCAAATGGATAACTCACAACACCAAATACTGGGTAACATAATTGTACCGAGACAAAGATCTACCTTCTTATACGTGGTTGTGTATGATGGCCAGGCTACAACCTTTCTGATGAATAACCGTCACTGTACGTTAAGTCACAGATTACTGCAAGTAGCTACAGCATTTGCTACTTGGCCAAAAGTCTAGCTATGTCCTTTGTACAGTATTCCGAAATTGCCACCAAAGCCGTGCATGAACTTAGTTAGTCAGCATACAAACACTACGGTTGAGCGCAAAGGGACACTAACATATTTATCCTGCAGTCTCATATGCTCCCCACAAAGTCAAATGGCGATGGCTCGCTGCACTTGTGCCGACGTATGCTCAAACGAGAGCTTAATTCTGTCGAGTAACCATTCTTATTTGTGCAGTTTGATTGAGATAATGCCTGCTGTCGCTTGTCCACTGACGGACAAAAATAAACTGCGAAACGCAATTTGCAATAGCTTATAGATGATAATATCCGTGAGCACTGTAGTGAGTGGCAATATACCGACATTGACGAAGACATTCCCTTTCAGGCCTGGTCGTAACCGATGATGAAGAACTTCACTCGAAACAAGACTTCTCCGTGAGCATATTCCTTTGATCCATGGCTCTTTGCTCCAACAATATTAGCTTTAAAAGGCTCTACGATTCCCTATTGGTTTCTTAATTATTTGGGTCACCCAGTATATATATATATATATATATATATATATATATATGTATATATATATATATATATATATATATATATATAGGTATCGTTGATAATCAAGCTGTGCGTTAGCTTCTTAATTTCCACATCAATTTATAAGAACACATAATTGCTCCGATATATGCATGGGTCATCTCTACTGTACTAAGATGCTGAACTATTACACAGCGTATATACTGCGTATACGACAATATTCTTTATAACTCGGCTTGTATATTACAATTAATTATACATTTAAAAACTAAAGACATACGATTAAAGATATTTCTCTCATAAAGTTTCCCCTACAACGTTTAAGTATACAAGTAAATATATTTTGGTGTACAACTTTTATTACTGCCTCCACAGTAATCTGTTCGCACTTTCTGCCACTTTGTCCCTGCAAATATTATAGTGCTTCTTGCAAGATTTTTGTGGCAAGCTCTGTGATAGAACATATGTCGATGATGGGACTAGCTAAATCGAAATATTTAATGTCCACACCTGTTATTTTCTAAGAGATTAAAAAACAAATATGTTAGGCACTAAAGTTAAACTTTTATCTATTTTGACAAGTTGCAATTCAGCTGACTAACAGTAGGCACATTACGTTTGTTGCGTTTCGGAATACAAAATGCATAAATTGTGCAGTTGTTTAACATATTTGCAGCGTAAATGTGCAATATGTAAATATAAATAAGGCATTATGTGCCATTACCGTTAAGCATTGTGAGTTGGTTATTTATGCTACTATGGGGCGAATGTCCGTAAGGTATCTACAGCAGGCTGGTCCATAATATTTGCATGCACAAATATAATTAGGTGGTGCTAGTCCGCCTAGCAGAAAAGTCGATGGAAGCCACAAACGAAAAACTCATTATCACATGTTGATTTAGTCCACCTACTTATCACTGCAGGGCAAACAGTGTAGAGTAGTGCAATAAAAAGTAATTTTTTTTAATAATTAAAACGTATAACAGTGTCAATTTATAATGTGTTGTAAATATGCTGTGTTGTAATAACAAATAATGTGTTGTAAATATATATATATATATATATATATATATATAAACATCATGTGTATTAGATTAGGCATAGAAAATGGAATGACGAAACAAACTATAAACTTCAAATAAAAAACATTTTTCACCGTATATCATATTGAGTAACACATCTCGGGTATATGCACGTTGCATCTCCACTGTACTAAGATATCGAACTATTGCACAGTCCATATACTGCAAATACGATAAAGTTTGTTATAACTCGCAATTATGATTTATTAACGTAATTCGGTTTGTCTATTACGGTTACACTTCATATAAAAAATAAAGACATACGCCTAGTACAAAAATGCTTGATCTAAAATCAAATCTTTCTTTCATAACATTTTTTCTATAATAACGTTTAAATAGACACATACATATATATTAGTGTAGTAATTGGCACTAACGTGCGTCGGCAAATACTATTGCGCACCTAGCCAGAATTTCGTGGATAGCTTTGTTATGGTCCTGATATTCCCTCGTGCGGAAAATCTCTTCACCACCGGTTGATTGGGTCTATCTTTTTGTCTTTGTAAGGCAAACTGCATAAATGTTTTAAAAAATAACATACATTTCATGTAAGAGGTTTATAATGGAATGATGAAACCTAAATTGTAAAAAAAAACTTAAAAAATAAAACATTTCTTAACCATGTATTACTCTAGGTAGCACTCACCCGTTCAACCCAAAATATAGGAAATATTATTTTCGGAACCTTTTCGGTTTTCAGAGGTATCAGCTTTAGGTTAGTCTGAGCCCGTATTCTCATGTCAATCGTCATGCCGGATCTCTAGAAAGGCAAATCGCGGTCATAATATGATATGTTTAGTAGACTTATTTCTAAAAAAATATATATTTAAATTAAAATATTATGTATTTCCACAGTAGAGCTGTAGTAAAATATTTTAGCTAGTGTGATAAATAAATTAACGTGAGAGGCTGCGATCAATTAAGACGCCCGTGTGACTCAATTAGGTGTGGGAGGAATTTGCTTGGAGATTTGCCCAGTGTTGTGAATCCGTGGTGGCTATTGGCTTTGTGCTAAAACGTTCAAAGTTTATTTTTCGGGACCTGTAGGTTAGCCATTCGTCACGCCGTACAATGCCCGTGGCCCTGCCTTGAGCTGCATTGCAGTAGCCGCAGAACGGGCTTAGGGCCTTTCTAATCCGCCGAAGGTAATTATACTCATTCACGGATATTAGTTATCAGGTTCCTAGAACCACAACAACTCCCAGTAATCCATTCTTAATGGAATTTTATCCAGACTGCAGTTACGTAGTATCCCGAGCTGTTAAAAGGCCACGACTTCATGCCTATTGCTCTACTGGGTTCTATAAGTATCGGCACCGCCAAGTTTGTGATTTTTTTGTATTGCAACACATATGGGGATATTACTGACGACTGGCGCGAGGCGCTGTTTCTGATTCAGGGGATGTTGTTTGTAGAGAAAACGCGGCTTATGTTGTGGGCGCCATGGCTTGACGCAAAATTTCCTACTGGTAGTAAAAACGTTAATTCATTACCTTTGAAGGAATTAAGCACTAATAAAACAAAGCATATGCATACCTATAGTAATTCGACTCAAGTTGTCAATTAAAGGTCTAAACTGCGGAACAACGGCAGCACATAGTAGAAAAAAACACTCACGCGTGTTACTACTAAAAAACCTACCTACTAAAAAACTGGTAAACACAGAGTATATCTGTAACTATCAGTTTGTTTATCCGCTTGTGTCTGTGCGGGCAACAAACTGTTGGCCCGCCAATGTAAACCAATTGGTAAACCAATGAAGACAAAAGTAAATGTAGAGATCGCATAATTCTTGTTTGCCCTTAACCCAAGAACGCATGTCAAAACTCACCGCATGGATGTCAATATAGGAAGTGTGCTTTTTTGCATCGGGGTGTAATCCACTGACAGAACGACGCAAAGAGGGATCTCCGTTAAGGAAATGAGGCTGACTTAATATAGCTGGTACCGTAAGCGTACCCCCCAAATAGAGATAGTACATAAACCGCAGGCTTGCGTCGAACGTTCCCTTAACGTGCGTTGGATTCGGGCAAAGGCACCTATGGGAAGATCGGGTGCAGTCGCTGTTGTAATCGAGTCAATTTTCACCTTTCTCAAAGATTGAGTATGAAACGACACACATATGAATCTACGCCGAGTTAACCTTTATCCATTTAGCTTGAAAAAAAAGAGTCATCACGGATGCATGCAAATCGTACTTATCGATTTCGGGGTCTCCGGTCTCATTGAACAGGTCACTGCCTCCACTGAAACGAGCGATTCGTTCATGCTTGAGCAAAAACCCTTTTTCAAAATGCAGAGACCACGGCTTACAAAGGTGGACACGGTATATCTTAACTTCCCTTGGTGGCGTTTCAAACGCTGGAAAAAGCTCACCATCTGCAACAAAAATGACATCGATAAGGCAACGCTTAGGGTTTATGTAAACACGTTTCCTAATGTATACAGTCAATATGAATTATCGGTATGATTTTCGTACTGTGTGTACTGAACATGGTACCACCAGCGCATGCATAACTGTCTGAAGCTACTGACTATATACACTGTATATTTGAACTCAATAGGTGCCGCTTTTATGTGCTTTTAATCTATTGATTGTCATTTGAGTCAGTTGTTACACTATTAAGACATGGTCAGGATGAGTACTAGATACTTGGGTATAGGAGTATGTGCTTGTAGATGGCCTACCTGTACCCTCCAATTTATTACAGCGGTCTTCAAATTCCACAGGCACGCTAAAAATGTAACAATCAGCAGTATTTCAATTATACTTCTTTTAAGCTAAGCTGTTTTATGTATCAAATTTCAAACCGAATGAATATAACAACTATTGTTTGCTTATAAGTTATGTGCTAATTAGGCCAGTAGAACCAAACAGCCATATCTGCACTATAGCGCCATGAGGGTTTATCTAGTATCATTTTCGGAAAACGCCTTAGCGAAGACAAAACGATAAAGACATGAATATTTTGGGGCAATGCCTAAGTAAAGAGAAAACAATATATACATTCTAGTATGATTTCAGAAAAGAGACTCTTAATTTGACCACGTCGACCTGTAATAGCAATACACAACCGAATATAACAAGCGGCAACCTTATCCAGACAAAATGTTTCTAACACACAGTTGTTTCTTTCTGCCTTTAATGACGTCATGTAATACTTAATATTGCTTATGATTGTAAGCCTGGACTACTTACTTCCAACGAGAATGTTCAATCAAGTAGTTGACCCTTTTTGTATCAGCATACACCAGCTCTCTGTCGAATATTGCTGTATCGTTGTATCCTGCGAAAAATGGGTACCTGCCATGATGATTTGGCAATCCCTTATTGGTGTTGTTGGACACATCTATATCGGTGAAGCTGTCGCAATACAATAAAAATGTACATTCATTATTAATATTACTTTAATTATTATGCATTATTTATGGCAAAGCTCACCTTAATCTCGCTAATAACTGTTACGCATAACCAACTTGTGTTAGCAAACCACATCCTTATATATCCTTCCTTATATTAGTGCGGTATGACCCAGAATACCTAGCTTGTAATAACCCCCTTGCTTCTGGTGTGCTCCGGGAAGTGGGAATCTTAATCAATCGCGTGTTCTCGGTGTTCTATATGGGCGAAGTTCCCAAAATGTATCTAGGAATTTTGCACAGCTTTGTTAGCTAAGATAATAAAAAAATCTGACCTGTTGTTGTCAGCATGTTTTATAACCAATTAGTCACAGACTTCATCCCGCTTCTTTATTATAAATTACTCTTCAAGGAGCATCCATAGTCTCTTCTAGAATCGTCTTGGCATATTACGAGCGTCAACAGAAGCTTTGTTATTGTACTAAAAATAAAGAACCAGAAACTTACCCGCTAAAAAAATATTCGTCGACGGTGGTCTTTATGAAGAGTGTCTTCTTGTAGAGAGGAAAGTACGAAACGCGAGATTTGCCCTCAGAATCAAAATAAGCCATGGCGGCGTAGTTTGCTGTTGTAATTTGATCATTTATGCTTCCGTTCGACATACTTGGCTCGAAAAAGTACATTTGACGATACATAAACCAAACAGTATTGTTTCCATATTTTATTAAAGCCTTGAGGTGTTTAACTCTAGAAAAAGCCAAAACCAAAATAAACCAAGATCTGTAATGCGAGTCGTTATAAATTAAACTGCCTCATACTAAAGCATAAATACACACGATAGACGTATTTGTATTAAAAGAGAGCACAGCAAGCTATCCATCATTCCTGTCTTCTTAATAAAGAATAAGTGGCACTAAATAAATCCGCTAAGTGGAGGTGAAAACTTTGACCGTTGCTCTAAAAGTCGGGATGGGGATTCGCAGTCGTAAGATATCAGCTCAAATTATCTAGGAGGGCATTTCTTTGCGATCCTACATGCCGGCCATAACAAATTGAAGCTTCGGAGGACCTAACAAGGCTTTTTTCTCGATGGGGTTCCTGCCTGAGAGGGTCGCTGCTACAGTTCTAACAGGAAGAGCATAAGGAATCTTCATGTAGTACAAAAATGATATCACTACAAACAGTGTACAAGCAATACAAACAGTGTATTTGTGTCGGTATTGGTGATATGAACGATACATTGCAATACTCAATTGCAAATTTCAAATTAATCGGATATATTATTAAAGAAAAACATACATTTGTTACCATCTTCTGATGTTCTTTGAGCTATAAACTAGCGGTGTTAAACATAATAAAATGCGTATGTACACTTGAATATAGATATATGCAAATATATTCAAGAGGCACTCAGCTGGCATCCGCGTCACATGCGATGTCGGAGGCACAACCAATCGCACGTGGTACTACTTTAAAAAGCGGGACACTGAATTAAGAAAGTAGCTAAATCGCGGAGTCCGAATCAGGTCTCAGGAGCACAAAAACGAGTACAGCCGTGTCATTGAAAGTATCCTTTGAATAGAGTGTATGATACACAATTGAAGTTGAGGTTACTAGGAACAGTAGTCCAGCTTCCCTTCACGGGGACGCGTTAAGACGCAAATGGAGGTCAGTGTAGCCAGTTTGACATCTAATCGCACAACTTATTATCAAACCTCAATTGGCCAAAGAGCACGCAGTGCGTTGACGGCTAAGTTAGTGATAACTTTACGCACTCACTTAACGTCAGTGAGTGTACTGTACAAATGTGTAATATTGTATGAAGCACATTCCATATACAATCCATCAAAAAGAGGAAGGTATCGCATTAATCTTATCTGTATACATAAGGACCGAGCTCACGCACAATAGGTACTTTTCCAGCCACAAAGTCATCATAATTGGTCAAGTTGAATACGTAGAGTGAGTCGTACGAATTAATCGGAGGATTCATAAATATCCTTCCCATTGTAGAAGTTATCAGTAGAGGCCCAGGCCCGTTCCCGACGCATTTCCTCCAAAGTCCAGACAAATGTGCTATGTCCACAGCTATCAAAACAATTACAGCGTGCTGCAATTCAGAAACCGCAAGCACATGGTCAACGTAGGCAGACAATAGCTTTACAGTTCGAGAAACCGCAACATGACAATGACTATAGCAGTGACTCGCTTAGAAACAGAAGGGGATCCTCCAATATTTACCCCGCAAAAAGTATATGGGAATACTTTCAAGCACAACAAGGCTTTGGACGACTTCGCGGCCAAGCTCACGCTGATTTTCATAGTAGCCCAGACAAAGTAGCCCAAAATTGAGACGCAAATCCCGATAACTTTAATTGGCTAAATATCTATTAGTAGTAATATCAGTGCTATTAAGCATGTGTAAACAAGTGGCCAATATTGAGATATATATATATTATATATATATCTATATATCTATATATATGTATATATATATATCTATATATATATATATATATATATATATATATATATATATATTATATATATATATTGTATATATATATCTATATATATATATATATATCTATATATATCTATATATATATATATATCTATATATATTAATGATGTTTGCAGTATAGCCGCTAGATAACCGTAAGTACGAAAACACACCAAAAGCGGATTACTACAATGTACACGGATCGTCGTGCAATTAAGCGACTCATCTATGATATCCTCATGTACACGTTAAGCAGCCCGGAAACGGGCGCCATTGATGGATAATCATTAGGCTTTATTAAAATATTAGCCCGATACACACAGCCGCGCATAATATTGACGATAATATTAAAAAAACCAATTCTCCCCGCTCTGCCGAGTTAGCCCAACTTCAGGCAGTTCTCCGACGGATGCTAAGAGGGCCATGGCTTTGTGCCCTTCTTAAATCGAACGCCCCAGTTCCTTCTACGTGTGGCTGTGGGGCCCCGTCGGTGTTGTAGGATCTCACGGTCCTTCGTGCACGCGCCACGCCGGAATCGGATGGACGCACAATAATGAACAACACTTTTTGCAGCGCCCTGCACCACGGATTTTCCTCAATCCGGGGCATACCTCATACCCCCCATTTTGCCGATTGAATCCTGGCGCACTTCGGCTCGGCACCGCGGCCAATCAGGTTAAGCAGGTCAAACGACGCAAGTATTCAAGCCAAAAAGGTAACTCACTTAACTTAAGCGGTACTACGCAGGTTTGTAACCGCACAAAGCAGAAGTAGTTAGTAACCACAAGCTACCGCTCAGGTAACTTGTCGTGGTAAGAGTCAAGCCCCTATTTCTCACTAAGGACGAAGAATATGCTTTCCCTCACGTCGGATTGTTTGTAAAGTTAACTTACCAATCATGGATATTTGCGTAAAGTTAAGCTTCATGGCTGAATGCAGGCACAGCGGCTGACAAAAACAAGTTCACCTTAAATTGGCTGTGTCAGTTACAGCCAAATGCAGTCAATTGTATCTGTAGGTAGCTCATGACGTACAACCACAGCGTATAAGCCAACGATAGTTAAACATCGTCGTTAACTTAACATTATGCTCTATTCTCAGATGAAGAAGTTGCAATTTCTTGCTCCGCTATTCGTTCGTTATATTGCAATAGTGCCTGCAGTATATATATATATTAATATATATATATATAGAACAGTCATATAGTAGTAGCAGATTAATAACGAAGAGCCACCTTAAAATAAAAGACTTAAAATTAACTATTTCTAATGCATTCCGCCAGACTTGTAAAAGTACGACACACATAAGCACCCTAATTCCTAAAAATTAAGACGACGTCATGCAGTTAGGCAATCTTCGACTTCATATGGTAAACCGCCTGGAAACAAACATCATTGGTGGATAAACAATCAATTTCTTTGAGATATTGCTACGATACAGGAAGGCCATCGCATAACATTGAAGAATATAGGGTGACGCAAGGATCGTCCATTGGGCCCCTGCTCTCTAGAATAGATGTGTTTGAGCTCCTAAAAGTGATTCTACAAAGTGTCACTCATCTCTTAACTCGCGGAGGATTTTGCAAATATACCTCGCAGTCGACCATCCCACAAGCAGTATTCAGCTAGCAATTTCCAACATTGAAAAACTGGTGCTGTGAGAATAGGGTGTGTGTAAATGTGCCTCATGTGCCGTGGTGTCATCAGATGGCAGTTTGGCACTGTATACACTCTGTTAACCACGCAATCCGGTAGTTATCTTGGTTTATTATGACCCCTAAATTAGGACTCCTCTGAACATATTACAGCCTTCTACTTCAAAATTATGTAATGCCCTATTTAGATGCTTCTTTAAAAAAACCTGTTTTTAATGTCGAATTTGTACAAACTCTAGTCTTACCCAAATTCCCCTTTTACTGGCAGCCAGGTTTGGGCTCCTTATATCGTAACAAGATGTCATTTAGAGGGTACGGCCACATTTATAAGACGAGTTTAAAAAAAATATGTACTACTCCTCGTGAGAGCGTATCTCTTACGCCAATGCAAAGGTTACACAAAAGAGGTGATATATCGCTGTATAGAAAACTGTGCTTCTCGGAACTGACCAGACTATGTTTAAATATGTAGATAATGGACTACGAAGTGGAGTAAATATCTAGATCATTGCTCGTTAGCGCTCAGGTGAAGATAAACAGTACATTCTCCCCCCACTCGAACTTGGTCCCCGGGACGCCAAACTCGCGGAGCAAACGACTATCGGGGTAAGAGCGGCGGAGGGCAAGACATTTACGGGACGCACTCAAGGACATTCGGTCACTGGCGGCGGGCACGGCGGTGCCGAGTGTGTCCGTCCGCGGCGTGAGGAAAAACCCGAAGAAGGACCTCATCATACGGCTGGAGGAAAATAACCCAGGCGTTGGCAGCAAGATGGCGGAAGCCATCACGAACATCACAGGCACCAAGCAGACTGTGGGGACGAACCGGCGTAACAAGACACAGCATTATGGGGCATCGACCCCTTCACAGGCGACGAGATCATTGAACGGCATCTCCGAGCCTAGACCGGACGAGCGTCGAGGTGGTACGTGCGAGTGAGCAGCACAACCCTCGATTGCACGTCTCCACGGCAACCTCCGAGCGATAAACATCGGTGGGCGGGCCTGCGGGCCAGACGCATGGGTCCGGCTTGCCGACCTGCTTCCGGTGCCAACGCCGGGTTACAAGGTGGAGACCTGCACGACGGCGGAGCCTGCCGCACGCATCTGCCACCGATGCGGATGCCCAGACCGTCTGGTCGGCGACTGCAAGGGCACCACAGCTAAGATGCTTCATCTGCGACAAGGATGGTCACGGCCAATAGCGTGTCGTGCCTCGCATACAGAGAGCAAGTGGACGCAGTGAGGCAGGGCCCGAAGGTCTCCCCAGCCAGCACACTCTTCAGAAGCACGAGCGACGCAGAGCAAACCGCATAATAACCCCCTGGGAGCCCACTACGGGGCCCGGCACCGGAAAGGGCCGGGAACAACACAGGCAACTAGTACGAGCAAGAGCGGAATAAGAAGGCGAAGAGAAGCCAGAAAACCCGCCGTTATACCCGCCAGAGGACGACAGGCCTGGCTGGACGGTGGCAGCGGAGAACCAGAAAGCCTAATAATGATAAAAATAGTCCAGAATGAACCTCAACAGGTGCCGGGCGGCGCATGGTGTACTGGAATACATGGTTCGGCGCCGGAATATAGGCCTGTGTCGATTGACGGAACCAAACGTCTCGCGTACCAAAATAAAGCAACCTGGAATGCTGATGAGAAGCGGACGCCGCCACATGTGGACAGGCCAGGGTAACAGGCGAACTAGTGGAGGGACAGGGTCATGAGCCAGGCTTCGCCTGGAAGACGTACACGGTGTAGCGGTGCTACACTTGCGCTATTACTCGCAAACAAAAGCAACATCGGAGTTCTCCTCATAACTAGATAAACTAGGGCACTCCCTGCAGAGTCACCCGGGACGAGGAGTAATCGTTACGGAGGACCTTAACGCTGCAAGCATTCAATGGAACAGTAAAACAACGACAGAAAAGGAGGATTGGGCCTTACAGATGGGTTTGACGGTCGCAAAACAGGAAAAGCACCCCGACGTTGCCGAGGAACCCAAGCCTCTTATATAGACCTCACTCTTGCAAATAATAATGCCCCCCCCCTCGTTTCCAAGTAGACGGTATCAAGGAGGAAGAATCGCTTAGCGATCATCGCTACATTTATTTTTTACTTGCCTCCCCTGAACGAACAGAGGTGGCCCTAAACCCCCGTCGGACATGGCAAGTGCGCCGCTTGAAGAGAAGACTAAACTGGTCACTACAATAGATCAGCACGTCTCCCGATGGAGACCTGATGGCCCCGACGGGGTTCAAGTGGAAGAGATTCTCACGGCGGCCTGTGAGACAGCGGCACCTCACTCCCGCGGGTCAAAACGAAGGACCCCAAGAAATGGTGGTCCGAAGAGGCAGAAAAAGCGCGGAAGGAGTG
>QVRM01003299.1:277500-363848 GCA_003439945.1 Dermanyssus gallinae | reverse complement strand
ATCACAAACTCATTAAACCGGAAAAAACTCCCGTTGTTTGCGGTTTTTATTGATTTAAAATCAGCCTTCGACATCGCACATCGTAACATTGTCTTAAAGAAGTTGGGACAGGCCGGAGTCGGACCGCGAATGCTCACTCTACTCTGCGCACTTCTGAGGGCTAACCAAATTATCCTCGATGATGGTGTGTGCGAGCATAACACGTTTGACCAGACGACTGGGTATCCGCAAGGCGACAATCTCAGCCCATTGCTATTTATAACGTTACTCAGTGATCTGCCACGCATCATGAAAGAGCGGCACTCAACGGTCATGACCCTGCTCTACGCAGATGATCTGGTAATATTCAGCAGAATCCGTACTGACCTGCAGGCTGCTCTTTGCACACTGGATGAATATTTCTCGCAGAATGACCTCATAGTAAACGTGTCAAAAACCAAGGCTGTTAAGTTTCGGCGTGGCGGGCAACGAGCCCGCGCAGATAAACTGCGATTTCACGGTGAGCAAGTGCAGTTTGTAGAGACCTTTTGCTATCTCGGGGTAATTTTCTCGTCTCGAGGTACAACTTTTTCACAGCATGTAACTGAGCGTTGTAGAAAAGCACTTATCGCGGCAGCGGGTATCAGAAACCCAACACAGTTGTCAGTCCAGACGGCCATGACATTATTTACGCTCAAAGTGGCATTCGTAGCTGCTTACGGAATTCAAGTGACATGGAAACATCTTAGCACTTCGCAGTTATGGCAGATGGATAGGGTGAAGCCAGCCTTCTTGAAGCGAGTACTTGGCCTTCCGTCAAATTCGCGCAACAGATTAGTGTACATGCTCGCGGGTTCAGTATCATTTATTGATGAACTCGTAGACCGCTTTAATTTGCCGCAGACAGTCGCTCTGGAAACGTTTCGGCATGAGTATTCTCAAAAAGTGTCTCTAATTCCCAGAGAGTTTTATCTATCACCAGCTATGACTAACCAGGCCTGGAAGGACGCTCTCCGGCCATGTCGTCACCTCACTACTCGCTACAGTGTTCACGGATTTCATCATCTACTATGCCGGTCTGCTGGGTTTCATGAACCCAAGGAGGACTGCAGATGCCGTCGTTGTGGCGGCCCATGTCCCCTCTACCACTTACCTGATTGTACGAAATCTGTGTCGCTTTCTCAGCTTGAACGAGAATGCTCATAACTCATTTTACCATGTTTGTTATATATACTATGTTCGTATTTACATACCCAAACAGGGTGAATTTTAAATTAAAAAAAAAAAAAAAATACCATTTTCTCCACTTCATTAATTTTTTCGTCTGTTGTTGAAGTGCTCGGGCGTCCGGCACGCTCTTCGTCGTTCACATCTTCTCGGCCTTCTGAGAACATTTTGTACCACCGATAAACGTTGCTTCGGTCCAAGGTAGCTTCTCCGTATGCCACAGTCAACATTCGGAATGCATCCGCGCACTTAATTTCGTTTTTCACACAAAATTTGATACAGGTTCTTTGATCCATTTTTTTGAATAGGTAAAAATCGAAGACGATCCAAAACACGTGCAAGCAAAGCAGCTGTCAACAATTAAGTGAACATTCAAAATGGCCGAGCTTGTCGGCATAAGTGAGAGACATGAGTACCAACATAACGCCACAAAAAATCGAAATTCGAATATACGTAACCCGCGAAAATTCCAAAGTCGCGATACGTTTTGAACACACCTCGTATATATATTTATACACGCGCGATAGCCCTTTCTGCAAAATTACCTAAATAGTTATAATTGTTTGAATTTATGTAATAATGGAAATTTCAATTTCAATGAAGAGTTATTAAACTCAAATAAATTTGCCGTCCGGAGAAGACGGTCCCATAAAAAAATATATGAAAATAAAATCATCACACTATTTTGTATTTCTAGAAGGCCTGGACAAATTATATGTGAATTAAAACGAATAAAAATGTGCAATAGCATATCTCAAGATACGGCCGATTTGCAGTGAACTCTTTCTTAAGAGGGTAACCGTATAAGCCAAGTTATATATATATATATATATATATATATATATATATATATATATATATATATATATATATATATATATTTATACACGCGCGATAGCCCTTTCTGCAAAATTACCTGAATAGTTATAATTGTTTGAATTTATGTAATAATGGAAATTTCAATTTCAATGAAGAGTTATTAAACTCAAATAAATTTGCCGTCCGGAGAAGACGGTCCCATAAAAAAATATATGAAAATAAATCATCACACTATTTTGTATATATATATATATATATATATATATATATATATATACAGTTTCTTGCTTTGGTTCCAGATATTTTATTCATGTTTATTACTTAGATATAAAGCAAAATAAAAATACGGCAAGTGCAATGGATTGTCCCTGTAGCGGGCGAGTGGACAGATTTATGTGCATGTGGGCGTCCATAGTTAATGTTGCGAATTGATGATCGGTAAGTAACGCTAAAAACTAAATTTTGTGTTTTAAGTATTAACTTTTATACATCACGTATATATATTTTTGTATGCATCATTTTATATTACAATCTTGTGTAATATATATATATATATATATATATATATATATATATATATATATATATATATATATATATAACGCAGGCTCATATTTAGTTAATCGTGTGTTAAAACATGTGCCATACTGACACCCGTCATATTAAAATGCTGACCGACGCTTTTTTACTTCAGTGATAGATGAGAGGTGCGGATAGAAGTCTCACGACATTACGGACTGTCCTGTCCCTAAAAAACTGGCCGCCCATTTTAGCACGCAGCGATTAACCGCAAACGACCAGAAGCTTTCTTGCGGACACGCCGGTAGTTTCCAAAGTTTTTACAGTTACTGGCTGCACACTGTAAGTTAGAATTTCTAGCATTTTCTTTGTTCGGCGGCGTCGACTAGAGCTTCGGCGTATTGCGTAGAATGGCTGCTCCTGGGTGGCGTGCAGCTCAGTAAAGATTAATTCCGTTGCCATCGTGAGTGTTTTATTTCGTCGTACGTTTATATCCTATTTGCAGTGCAGCTACATAACATATGAGGCGGATTATTTCTTTCAAAGCACATCAGTTATATAAAGATTATTTTCCGTATAATACAGTAGGTATATGTTACACACATCAACTAGCTAAGCCAATGCGCATTGCGGATTATTTAGAAGTTTGTCTTTGGCCTATAGACTATAACTTCCCATATAAATACCGTGATCAAATCCGGCGTGCAGGGAAAAAAGGGAAGAAGAAAAACAGTCATTATTTTGTAAGCTCCAACCTCTCTACCACGATTTCAAGATATCGCCTTCAATTTTGCCTGACAACAACCTGCCTGGAGTGTTATCGTTTACACTGTCATTGCGCCTGCCGGTCACGCGGTCATCGTGACTTCTTTGCCGACGAGGACGATTGACCCGCCTGTTCGTCGCGCATTCGTCTGCTTGATATTTCGCTTGATGGCATCGTCTACCCGAACCTGCCTGCATACTGGACACTGATTTGCGCCGTGAGAAGTTACATAGGAGTGCTTGTCAGACCAATCGGCGGTTCTGCAGCCCGGCGGTCCGCAACGACACAATTGAAGCACCTGGAGAAATGAGTCTCTTCAAGTCTTGTCTTGTTTCGAGTCTGACACGCGGTCGCTATTTTCGTGTTCGTCGCCGTCGTCGTCATCATCATCATCGGTTCTGTGGGCTGGTTGGCTGTGCAGCCTGTCACAATAGAACAAAAGAATCGTTCTTCTTATCGTTAGTGTTAGTGCTACACCAACTACTACTACTACTACAACTATTACTACAAGCGCAGTTTAGTCCAACAATCCGGGAAAGAGCTGGGGGATAAATCGATTCTGAGAGTGTTCGGTAGACCGAGAACAAACGAAAGTAAGAGGCGTCGTAGAGCAGTTCCTCATAGGGTGGGTGTCTCGCCAAACGCCAGCCAGCGATGGGCGAAAATGCCTCTCCACAACCGACCAATAAGGGGACTTCACAGTAGTCATCTTTCTTGATCAAACTTCCTGCTTTTATTTTCGCCACCAACCAGGCTCAGTGTGCGCTTTTCCTCCCTTCGACTACTTGACGCTCAATTATGGCTGACCAGCCGATAACTCCTGGTTAAGGTAGTGCTACAATTGCTCGATGGTTAGTACAGCGATAACGCCAACTATAACTGCTACTTACATAATTGCGATGACTGTTAGTACCGCGCCGCCACCATTATTGTGGCGGCGCGGTTCAGCTGTGGAAATCTAGTTCTCGGGTTTGAACACGTCAGAAGTGTGTATTTAATGCATTCGAAAGAAGCTGGCGCCACTTTTCATTGGCGCACTTGGGTGCTTGGTCACTCCACTATGTCAAAAAACATACTTGTTGAAAGGGATGTACATGAAAATGCAACATTTCCAAACAAAACAGGATACATTACAAAACGTAAAGGAAATGTCGTAAAAAGCTCCGGAGAAATCCGGAATAGATATTTTCAGGTTATCTTAGGTAACGACCTAACATGTTGTGCCGAGAGACCACACTCACAGGAGGAAGGGAGAGTTCGACTGACCGTTACTGGTCGAAAAGGATATCTAAGTACCACTATTGCTGGCACTTCGGCTAAGGGGAGGACGGACTAAGTCGTTGGCAGGGCGCCTGCAATCGACACAACAACCTACCCAGAGGCGAACCTTAGTGTCACTTAGCCCGATCGAATAGGGGCATTGCTTCCGATACGGAAAACCGGATTCAAGCCATCTCATAGCGGAAGGGCGAGAACGGGTCGGAGAAAGAGCACCATACTTCCATGAAGGGAAAAAGGCTCAAGCAGCAAGGCGAAATGGCTACGGAGAGCCACTGCAGACTCAAGTGGTGCTGCCACTGCCGTTGTCGCTGCTGTGGCTGCCGCACAAGCCAAACTCAGCCACTTGTTTGGGCCGCTTTTGCGACCGATGGGTTCTCCCTAAAAGCTGCCCCGTTTGCTCAATTCTCGACTTAAAGAAGTAAATTAACTCTATCCACTATACTCGCATACAACAGCAACAGCAGTAGAACTAGCTAAAATAGCAGTAACAGCTTAATGTTCTTGTATATATATATATATATATATATATTGATAGCACTCAGCTTCCACAAAAATGTCTATGTTCAAGAAGTCACGGCTTTGTATTGATCAAAAATCGCGCCTGATAAACATTTACTTAACGGTTTTTCACCGAATATGGTCCACTTACCGCCATACTGGCACGGACACAGTAAAACATTTTTGTAAACTGAAGTGCAGGGTTACAAAGAAAAAGTAAGTCACCAAGGGTGTCCCGAATACAATATACGCATCTATTTTTAGATAATTGCTACGCTGATTTGTGATTTATTGCAAACACAAATTGTTAGCATGGCGCTATCATACTTATGTCCGCTTTAATATTCTATCATTGTAGATTAACAAAAGCGCTTGCCTACTTCCTAGCAAACGGCTATTGGTTAAAACAAGAGGAACAAAACTGTGGACTGCCGCAGTTTTCATAGCGTGTCCAGCCAGCTTCGCTCTGCCTCACCAACTGCGTGTTCAAGTTGGAAAGCACAGAAACCGACAAAAAGTGCATGACATAGTCCGCTACGGTACTGTACCGCATGATGGCCATGATGAAACTCCACAATATCCCACCGAAGGTACCGTTCACAACGTGAAAGTTTTATTGTTGACGGCATGCGTGAAGGCACGGCTGTGACGCGCCAAGCCCCATAGTTGCTCGTCAGAGCTTTATGCGCGTAGACCGACAATCGGCGTTTAACAACTAAGGTCCGCGCAGGTTTGCGCAAACATGCTGTTCAGCAGAGTAACCTTGACGTTCGACGGTAGGATATAGACTCGATGTTCCCGGGCCGGACAAAGACGAGGGCTCTTTCATGTAGTTTTCTGCTGAAAGTAAAACCTGAAAGTGCTTCCGGTAGACCTGAGCCACTCACTTACCAGCACTATGAGCTTGGCAAGCACAGAATGTCCCTTCTGAAAGAAAATACGCTCAGCTTTGATCGCATATCAGGAGGTTAACGGTAGTAGCGGGCAGGGCAGTAGGGCCAATCGTGGCCACTGTATAGGCGGATATTTTGTAGCGATTCCAAGCGGTCTGTGGCAAGGCAGTTGATTTTTTGCAGAAAGACCTGATTGCTAGTTAAATCATCTCTCCTCTAGAACAAAGTAATGTTCTTGCATAAATAAGTATATATGTACGAGTATATGCTAATGCAAACGGCCTTTCTGTCAAGTGGGGCACATTACTGCCGTGAAGGTAGCACATCAGGTAAACATTAATTATCACATAAGCTTCAAAACGTCATACGGTATTGTACATTATTAAAGGTATTCAGGTTGAGTGGGAAATCACAGAGAATGCGGCAACTGCCATTCTATGCATGCAGAAGTATACAACGATTATCTAGAGCTTATCGCTCCCGGTCGTTGCGCACACATTCCAATGTATATTAACTCGCTGACATTTGTTCGAGATTTTACCCGTTCTGATTGGATGGTTTATTTTTAGCATTTCCGCTTGAAGTTAATTGTATGTTGTGTCTATCATCCGGCGTTTTTTCATTTCGCAACCGGCGCCGCCGTGCTATGCCGAGCCTCTCTGGCGATTGCGCATCTGATCAGGCGGAACGACTGATTGTCAGAAACATGATCAAGGTTAGAGAAACGTGTCCGCCCACGACTGCGTGAAAACGAAGACAATACAACCTTTGTAAAGGATAGCACAAGAAGGCAATACAATACAGTACAGGGCGGAGAACCTTTGCAAGACAGCGTTGTGCCAAGTCGACAGAACAGAACTTAGCTAACTTGGTAAAACGCATTCGTCAACCTGTCCGGCACGATCAAGCAGCCCTTTCGACTGCTTACTTATTTGATCTCCCTATATCTATCTATTTATCATATCTAGTCATCATATCCAGGGCGGGCATATAAAGCGCCTTTCAAACAGACCTGCGGCTGCAGCAGTTTTATGTACTACTACTACGGTATCGTAGCCGTCGGTGCACGGTCTACAGGCGCGCGTAGTCAGCTGACGGGAGCTTAAGCTCTGTTCGTTTAGCGCACGCCTGCAACAGTCGGATTCTGGCGCTCTTTAGGGCATCATCACCACGCAAGTAGCGGTAAAGATCTTGTGCGTAACTGCGAGAGATACCACTGGCGCCAAATACCACAACAAACGCCCAAAACAAGTACCCTCTTGCTGGTATGGCAATTATAGCAATTAAAGCGTCAGACAGCAAAGGGGTGCAGGCCATATCTGAAGTTTCGCGGCGCCGCAAATTTAGCTTGGGGTTCAACTAGCGTGGTTATGCTGTGACGGAGTGCTCTTACATGACGGAATTGAAGATATTTAGGTAGGTTTATACTTGTTTAAGATTGCTGCTAAACTTCCCGATTAAATAAATACACAAAGGGAAGAAGTGTAATTAAAAGCGCTAAACCAATTATGTATGAAAGTATGTGTATGAAAGTATCAGTTAAGTGGTCTAGAGCTATAATCAAACAGTTTTGGCTCCTTCACGGAGTCGTTTCTTATTTTTTTTTTACAGGGGCCAGGAACAAAAATGCATAACGCACATTCTTTGGTCTGGGTAGTGTGGGACTCTCAAACCCACTAAAAACCTGGTGACCCCCTAACCTACATGACCGGGATACTTGTGGTATTACTTCAGTGCTTGTAGGGAGCCGCTAGTCTGGCTCTCAATCTTCGGCCTGGCGGCGCTCCATGCGTTGCCGCCTCTCTTCCGTCAGCTTTATCTTCTCTCTCATAACAGTCTCCACAAAATGAGAGCCCGCCTCCCAACTTTTTTCGAGCCAAGCATCCCTGAGAGTAGGTCTCTCGTCGTATTGCACTGCACGTCTAGCCGTGAGCGGGTTGTCTGTCTCGTGATCTCAAGAGCTCTGCATGCAAAAAGCGTGTGATCCACGTCGTCGGTCTCGCCGGCATCGCACAAGACACATATGTCTACCTCAGTCTACCCAATCTTCACCATGTAGGTCTGGAAGCTGCCATGACCGGTGAGAACTTGGGTTAGGTAGTATGTCGTCTCCGCGTACTCGCATCGGTACCATTTGATGAGATCTGGGATTACTGACCTCGTCCACGACCCTGGTGCATCTCGTTTAGCCCCAGTCGACTCAGCCTTCCAGCTTTCCAGAGTCTTTATTCTTGCATCGTATTTTCTAAGTGTCTGGTCCCGGTATAAGAGGATATTCTCCTCCATCTGTTTTGGCCAAGGTATCATGCGGGAAATTACCAGCACAGCGTCTGTAGACACCGTCCTGTACGCTCTGGCGACCCTGATGGCCAGCACTCTCTGCGCCTTCCTCAGCTTTTTCTTATTCTTTTTGGTCTTTAGTGCAGCTGGTCCCCACACTGCTGACCCGTAGAGCAGAATTGAATCAGCGACTGATGCTAGAAGACGGCGCTTTTTCTCCGAGGGCCCTCTTGTTCTTGGCATTAGCCTGGCGAGCTTGCCCGCAACCTGAAGCGTTTTGGCCGTTGCATAATCAATGTGGGCTGTACAGCTTAAGTTTCTGTCGAGCATAACACCCAAGTATTTGACCTGCTTGTGTATTTGGATCATGTGACCGTCCACACGGATATCCAGCTCCCGGCAGTGCTTTCTGCCAATAAGCAAAACCGCCTCCCTCTTTTCCGGTGCTAGCATTAGGTGGTGCGACTTCATCCACCGGCTAACCCCATCTAAGGCGTCATTTGCTCGGTCCTTCAATAGCTCCGCATCCCTTGCGGTGACTAAGATTGCCAGGTCGTCGGCATAGGCGACGAACTCAACATCGCGAGGCCTGCTTATCTCTAGCACGCCGTCGTACGCTAAGTTCCATAGCGTAGGTCCTAGCACAGAGCCTTGTGGTACACCTGCAGTCATCGCGTACTCCCTGCCGTCGTAGCTCACACTTCGTTTGGCCAGATACGACGCTATCATACGCTGGTACTCCCTTTTTATCCACCGCATTCAGAATCACCCTCCAATTTGCGCTGGTTAACGCATTCTTTACATCCAGCAATATCAGGAGGCAAAGATTACGAACTCTGGGGCTCTTCTGTCTCTCCTCTTCGGCCGAGTATCTTGCTAATGGGCTGGAGCGTGGACCTTCCTTTACGAAACCCGTACTGATCCTCGGAGAGCGAGATTTGCTTTTCCTCGATTGCGTCATTGAGCCTGCTCGCTAGTATTGACTCCACGGCCTTGGCAACTGTGTCAAGAAGACAGATGGGCCTGTAGGCTGAGGCCGAGCATTGGTCCTTCCCCGGCTTTAGGATAAGAGCCAGGCGGGCCTTTTTCCATTCTTCTGGAAACCGTCCCTATCTTAGAAGTGCATCTACGACCGTTTTAAAGGCCGATGGGCATTCCTTCATTAGACATTTGATCGCCTCCGGGGGTATGCCGTCGGGTCCTGGAGCCGTGCCCTCTGACATCTTTCAGCCGCTCGCTGGACCTCCTCGAGCGTTACAGGAGGTATATCCTCCTCATTCGCCGTAATAGGGTCTCTGCCTTCCTCCGTCTGCACCGGAAAAAGGTGAGCCACAATGGCTTCTACGAGATCAGGTGGGATCGTTAGAGCTCTCTTGCCCACTTTGTTCATCATAATTTTGTAGGGCTTTCTCCACACGTCCTGCTCGCTCTCCTTGATCAGTTGGTTCCAGCACCGAAGCTTACTCTTTCTGATGGTGGTCTTCAGGTACACGCATGTTGCCTTGTATTCGGACCAGCGATCCTCTGCTTTATCCCGCCGATTCCGTTCTTGCCTTTTTGGCCTTCCCACGGGCCCTAGTGTATCGGCGCCGGGCTGCAATGCACTCTCTCCGTGCAGCGGCCACCTCGGGGGACCACCAGTACTTTGGTGCAGCGCTTCTCCGCCGCGGATGTACTGGAGCTGGCATTGCCTTCTCACATGCTTTACGGATGATTTTGCCTAAGCTTTTCTCGTTGAAGGTGTCCTCCAGTTCCATAGCCCCGAACTATCTCCTCCTTGAGCTTCTCCTTCCTCATCCTGCGAGCCGACTATCTGGGCCTGTGGCATCCAGCGGCAGGCACCGTGCTTTTGAGTGATCCGTCGTTTGTCACTGTGTATGTAATATATCGGTGGTCACTAAGGTTCTCTTCGTGTTCGAGGACATCCCAGTTCACTACTCTGTAGGGTGTGTTCGCGGCGCTGATCGTCAGGTCTATAAAGGCTTCCTGATCTCTGCGGGCGAACGTCGCGGCCGCTTTTGGGTTGTTCATAACCAGAAGGTTCCGTTCGGCCAACCATTCCATTAGGGACTGTCCCCGAAAGTTGGTGTGTCTACTACCCCAAAGCACAGACGCCGCGTTGAAGTCTCCCGTGATAATCTGGGCCTGATGATCCTGCGTTCTGAAGCTGATGTCCAGTGCCTTAAGGTATTTTGCAAATTCCTCTTGGCCTCTGTTGGGGGAGAAGTAGCAGCTATAGAATACTGCGCCCCCATCGATCTGTATCCAGGTGAACCCCTTTCCCTGGCCCCTGTCCCGGATTGCGATGTCTTTTCGACGGTTTGTTCACCAGATTGCGGTGTCCGTTCTTTCGTCTACTGTCCATACCCTCTTGTCCGCTGCCTTTACCAGGGCCTCGTTTGGCTCTGACAAGAGACATAGGTCAACTCCCTACCGGTCTACTGCTGCCGCAAGAAGGTCATGTGCGGCCCTGCATCTATTGAGATTAACCTGCAAGACTTTAATTTTCATAGCTTGTCGAAATTTCCTGATCCGTTGTTGCCGCCATTGCTGCATCTGCCGTTGCATTTGTGGCTAAGGTCGGAACTTTCGTTGTGTGTCTTCTACTTGGTCTCTTCCAACCACTTTCCTCCGTTTCATGGTTTGCCCTAGTCTCCTCTGTTGTCGGGCAACTGGCACTCTTCTGTGGTCCCTCCTGTCGGAGTAGTAGACCTATCTTCTTCCTTCGCAGATCGTCCACCCCTTTTCTGTAGGCAGGGCATGCCATTAAGTTTGCTGAGTGCCCTGCCACAGAGCATACGTAGCACTTTCTGATCTCAGCAGTGCAATTTCTCGCTAGATGTCCAGTGGCTCCGCAGCGATAGCATCTGCGGTCTTGAGGCATTTCTTCACAATCCTTCGCCGTATGGCCCATCCCCTGGCATTTCGTGCAGCATGAAAAATCGATCCGTTTGGTCACCCGGCAGGTTGACCAACCCACACTAAGTCGTCCTCTCTTCAGTAGGGCCTCGCCGATCCTTCTACTTATGACCAGGGCAGAGATCCAGCCTCCATTTGCCGCTTTGCGTGGGACCTCTGCTGTTACCTCGCCCTCCTCCTGGACCTGGTTTTTGACGGCTTGCTCCAGTTCCTCCTTAGAGGTGCCCTGTCCAAGGCCGTGGAGGATTAGCTTCATTTGTGCGTCTCTTTGCCAGGTTTCGACAGTAATGTTCGATGAGACCTTTAGCTGGTTTGCAAATTTTTCGCACCCCCCGGCCTCTCTTTCTCGCACTTTGAGCCGGATGTCTCCGTTAGCCGCTCCCTCGACCTAAACCTGTACTCCAAATTGGTCCGGGCAGACTTTGGTTTGCAGTTCTTTAAGGATGTCGGTGTAGGAGCCACCTCCCGTTCGGACCACCACTGTGTTCGTTCTGGCGGTTGCGTGCGTGCTTTTGACGCTTTCTTTCTTTCTCTCTCCCTTTTTCTGGCCTTTCTCGAGGCAGAAATCTACTGAAGCGGCGAGTTGTCCTCCCCAACATGCCTCTACGGCCTTTCGGGCTATTACTGTGTCCAATTCTTCCGGGAAGTGGACCGCTATCGGGCGTCTCTTCTGGCTCGTTTAACCGGCGTCTCGCTCCTGCGGCCCTGCGTCTTGTTCAGCTCGCTGTAGATGCGTGGTCATTTGTCGGAAGAGCCTTACGACGCTTTTGACCTCTACTTCTCCTTCCTCTAGTTTTCCGACCACGAGAGTTCTAGTGATCTCTGGCAATTCCTCTGCGGCGGAATCTTCGTCTTCCGGTACCATTTCCGCACGGGTTCGAAATACTGCCACGTTTCCAGGTTTGACGATCTTTACTCGGGTTACCGCCGAGAATTGCGGCGTCAAGCGAGCAAGGAGTTCTGAGTCTTTGGTTGACCCTTCGCGTATGACCACCGCCCTCACTTCTCTTTCTGTCAAAATGCCACCGTGAACATTCTTTGTCTTGCTATAGAGTCGTATAGGCCAATTCTCTTTGACCAGCGTGACCACATCTTCCTCAGTCGTTGCCTCATTCATGCGCCTGTGCAGCTCTGCTGCGCGCTGATCCCCTTTCCCTTTCCTAATCTCCTCGGCGCTGATCTCCGTCTTACATCTGTTGCAGAATTGCGGATCTCCTTTTTAGTAGTGCTTCAATCATGGAGTCCAGTCTATAAGTTGTTTCGGTCGCCTTTTTCACTTCCTTGTGGCCCAGTCTCTTCTAACTGAACTTCCGTTCGGCTAGCATCCGGGACTCTTGCTAGGGCCTCTCCTTGGGGAGGATTTCCTCCGTCCATACAGGCCGTAATGGAATCCTCGTCCATGGTCAGGTTACGCTCATTCACTCCTTAGCCCCTTGTCCGGGCGTAGGTTGCCTGGTAGGCAGCAGCGGTGAGTTTTCTCCACCTGTGTCTTATATATACCTATATCGGTGCTAAAGCACTATCACGCATACATATACACATATAGATACACACTGTTCGGTGCAATACTACCACATATCGTTACTGCGTATATAGGCTGTGTGATACAATATTGCGATATATAATGCGCCATATATAATACACAATATCTACACGCTAGTCTATATGTATAAACACAGAGTGTGGTACAGTAATTTGCTTTTTTGCTATCTATCTGTACCTACGCCAGACACTTTATATATAATGCAGTGTTACACTGCGCTAGTTGAGCTGCCGTTTTTTAGTGGCGGGTTGCAAAAAGTCCTAATTTATTTTACAACACTAAATTATAAGCCTAAGATTTTTCATATGCCATTCAAGCATAGCGAGTTTGCATGCTAAAAGGCAATTATATATGATGCAATATATATATATATATATATATATATATATATATATATATAGAGAGAGAGAGAGAGAGAGAGGCGAGCACTGCCGAGCGTGCAAACGTATTGTAAATGATTAATAAATCATCACAAAATTTGCTATATATATATATATATATATATATATATATATATATATATATATATATATATATATATGAGAGTTGGGCTTCCACAAACTTGTACTGTATGTCCTACTCTAAGAGAGCGTAACTATTTTCTCAGAGATCCTCACGGCAACACCCTGATTATAGATATGCTTTTTCCGACCCAGTAATAGTGTTCTGTGTTAAAATAAATGTTTTGTTTGGCGCGTACTTAAATGAGTTCTGTCCATTAATGTTATTCTTTAGAGTGCATGTGTGAGCTAGTTGGCTAAAAAGTATGCATAATTTCATTTATTTTTGCAGTAGTTACGGCATTACGGTGCAGTAGCCATCACATCACATTGTAGTGGCGGTGGCTTAGGCGGCTAACGCACCGTTCAAAACATCGTTAGTTCGAGCCCCGGCCGTGCTGGTTGAATTTGTTGGACGTGAACGCCCATATCGTTCCACAGGCAACTTAGCCCATTGCGAGCGTCCAAAATGTTGTTGTCAAAGCGCTAAAAAAAAACAAATCAAGTCACGGGTTCGATACTGACATAAATCTATAAAAGTTTCCGCGGTGAGGTCTGCCCTCTTTTCCGATCTGCTTTCTTCATAAGCAGAACAGGGTAGGGCTGCTAAACCCAAGATGGAGCGTTGCTCAATGGAATGACCAGTACAGACTGTCTATCTTGTGCAATTTACGGTCATCATAATCGGTCCTGTGACAATACCGTGACTTTGTGCAAGAGTTTTATATGTTTAAACCACGATGTGCTACGCCGTGGAAGACCACGGAGCGCTTGTCGTTCTAAAAATAACGCCGCTGTGGCCCACAATGTAGAACAATGTTTGGTAACAGCAACTGAGTTATTCGCGCTCTTCAACCTGGCGTATTTTGAAATCGGATCTAGCGACCCGTCCATCTCAAGTTCGGTCGACGCAACAGCTCAAACCTAGATAATCTCAGGAGCGGCCAAACATTACTGATAGGGCTTTCAAGATGGTGCAGCCTGATGCCAATTTAATTATTATTTTTTTTTTGTGACAAAGCTTATTTCTATTTGGCGTGTAAAGAAACAAAACTAAAACATTTGAGAAACAGATAACGTGATTTACAAAAAAAGCCGTTCTTGTGTCATATGCGACAGTCTGGTGTGGCCTATGGTTAGAAGGAATCACTGGACCCTATTTGTTCAATCAACGGTAAATGGCGAGCATTAATGCAGCTTGACCCGTAATTGTCGCAGGCCAACTTTGGACGGAATCAAGTAGATGGTGCCACAGCTCATGCAGTCGGTGAGACAATTGAGATTTGAGAATAAAGTGTCCCGGACGGGCAAACCCGCGTAACGGGGCGACTCACTTCAAGACGGGGCGAAGTTCTCTGTAGGGTTTTTGTTTAAAAAATAAAGCGTATGCCACTAATCCCACGACAAACGATAAACTAAAGACCAAAATTAAGGGCTGCATTAATGTTCTTGGGTCAAAATTATGTAAAAACAAACAATTAAAAATGCAGCGTCATGTATACAGCCTGTGCAAAACGAAAGAAGGCCTTGGGTCGAAACACAGACGCCCAGCTGTTTACGAGGTTCAGTATTGGTGCTACACAAAAAACGTTACTCATTTGCTTCATACTGTTTTTCTAATGAACTAACGGAACTATTCCACTCTAGAAAGTACTGACAGCTACCCCTTTCTATGACCTCTCTCGGCTGCTATGCAGTAAGTGTTTCGGTAGCCGACATCTTCAGAGCGCATTTCCTCTGTTTCCTTCCTACATTGCGTACTCAATGCCTATCCATAGGAGAGTAAACAAGTACCGAGTTGACTTTCTTACCTATCTCACACGTTGCGGCTATAACCACTATATAAGTATATCCATCGGGTTCATCCTTTGATCTTCAACTAGATAAGGTCACAGTCAATCGTTTCTAGGAGAATGATGTCGATATAGCGGAAATGATTCTGCTGATCACCTGGACCTAACTCTGCGCACCGTGGTATCTTGGCTGATTCGACCTAGAGGCGTGGGTGTCGACGAAAGCAGAAGTAAACGGAAGTGATAGTAGTTATGAGATATGGACTAACAGGCGTACCTTCTCAACGATACGAAAGTTTATTGGCCCTCCATGCTAAAATGACGGTGCATACACCTTATGTTGTGAATAAGGTTTTGCGACTTGTTAAACGGAGATAAGCAATGGGATTGTTTGTATGGTTACGATGTTTCGTATTTCCGTGTCGTGCAGCAGTTGGATGCTATAAAACACCCTGTTTACCCCAAAGACTGAGTAGGCCATACGTGTGCGCCTCTGGCAGTTTAACAAGAATAAACAGGCTTCGACACTTAACGGCTGCCGAAAGTTGTTCAAAGTTCAAATATTCTTCTTAACTTATATTAGCCATTCCGCTTAGCTTAAAAAACTTAGAATTCCTAATTCGAGTCTGTTACCCGTCTATTGCGTTTTGACTAGAACATTTTTACGCCAAATTCATTCATATTAGCACTATTTAACACCAGTTAATAAATTGGTTCGTCAAGTAATCTTTCTTATAGCTAAGAGATCCCCCTTTGGGACAACTGTCATCATGGTGGCATCTTCCTTTTATTAGAACCCTTGTATAAATATATATACGAAAGCGGATTGGCAAGGGTTAGTACTTGGAATTTTAAAAATTAAACCGAAACAACCACGATTGTTCGGTTTGAAGTGTCATTCATTAGATACGCACAGGCTAAATATCGCGCAAATACGTGGCGGCGTTTATTATTGGAGTTTGAATTAGCGATTTTTAAAGAATCGAATTTAAAGGCGCAACGGATTCGCATCAAGTTTTGTGTTAAAACTAAATTATATGTTCTAAAGTGGTGAAGATGTTACGAACTGTCACTGTGTATACGTGGAACCGTCGATTTCGCGACAGACATAAAGAGATCGAATATAAGCCTGAAACAACGTACGAAAACGTTGAAAAAAGTTCGTGATATCGTACTCGACAATTGCTGTATTATTATTAATCAAGACATAGCTGATGAATTAGAGACATCTTATAAATCAGTTTTTCATGCATCACAACTTTGTTCTAAAATTGTTGAAGCAAATAAGCGCCATTTCGAAAATATCCGAATTAAAACCTCAGGCGGTAGTAGAAGAAAACATCTCTTCAGAAGGTGATTACAGGAGACAAGTCATGGGTATGTGGTTAAGACAGAGAGCAGCAAATGTCAATCCTTCTAGCAGTGCTTTCAAGAGGAGAGTCGGCCGAGGATATTTAGACAGAGCAGATGCAACACCAAGGTTCTTTTGACTGTTGTTTCAATTATAAGGAAATCCGAAAATGTTCTCAAATGTTTGCCACCTGATTCGGCGGGCAATAAGTAATGCTGCAGCAAATTCTTACACAGATTGCGCGAAAAAATCCGTTGCAAAAGGCCTAACCTGAGCCTAACCTAATTGTCACCATTGTTTTAAGACCTCATTCTTTAGTAATACACCTGCTTGCTGTTAAATCGTTGCCATTCCGGTCAACGAAATACACTTCATTTGTTTCCGTGGTGTCTTGTGCGCAACGCAGTACTTATGATGATGCTCGCGCCTACATAAAACGTTGTGTAGCCTATGTATTAGGTGCCTCGTTATGATGTGGTAATTGAGGCTCGGAGCTCTTTATTTAGTAATTTTATGCCGGTAACCTACATTGTGTTTTAATTTGATAAACTAGGCTGGACGTTCCCGCGAGCAAGTACAAGGGATGATTCCACACAGAGGTGACCAGACTTTCCCCCTTTTAAGTAAAAGCCCGGTTTCAGGAGGGGCGGTTCGACGATAGACGCTCTGGAGAGGATCTTCAAACGGGCGTGTCTGACTGTGAATTCCTGAAGGGCTTTGCTATTAAATTTAGCTTACGACAGACTCGTCGTCTTTCTCGACCTTCCTGCGGTGGCAGAGACCATAGCGTACAGAAAAGTCTCGTGCTGCTGATAACAGCCTAAAGAGAAGGGACTTTTGAAAACGCAACGGACACTGACTTAGCGCGGGTAGCGGCCTGGATGCGAAAGCACCGCTCAAAGCTGTCTCCTGAAACCGGCGGCTCTGAATCTCACCGGAAAAAAAATTGGTCTTACAAGAGATCATTGCACTTTACGTACATTGCGAGGAAGCGGTCGGAGCATCCGATGTTGAACGAAGACTACTGGCGAAGATGGCGGAGTCAGCCGTTCTGTGCACAGTCACCGTTTGACCCGACCTGGCCCTACACACGGCCTGCAACATTGTGCCCTCCAACAGATCATGGCCATCACAGTAAAATAGGAGCCTCATATTCTGTCTCTCCAGGCCTTTTCGATGTATATCTTTAGTGCCCTTAGAAGGTTCAAATATGCCCGACCTCCATGCCATCGCCGACTACATCATGTGGCTCATCAACTTTTGCAATACCGTTCCCTATGCTTTCACGCTGTACTAAAGTCCGGACCTCTGCGCCAGTGACCGTATAGGGAATCACATCGCAAAAGCTTGTGAGCCACATGATGTCGTCGGTAATGGCATAAAGGCCGGGCATATTTAAGCTTTGTAAAGGCACCAAAACATACATCGAAAGGAGCTGAAGGGACAGGTTGTGAGGCCTCCAGGAGAGGTAATTCAAGAAGCCAAAGGGGTGGATTACAGTAACTGAGTCCTCCTTAAGTTCTCGACGCACCTCCCAATACGGAGTGTAACAGGTACATAACCTAACGACTGAAAAGAAGCGCTTTCACGGATTCGAGGTGATGTCAAAGCAATTCCGAGCTTGAGCGAATTATGACTCCTAAGCTGACACATTTACGTCGTGCATTTTCAAAACCTTCCATACACAAAAACTGCAACTACAAAGTACTTCTCTATTTTTTTCTCAACCTGCATATCAAACCATTTACACTGCGCCAGTGTAATGTTCATTGTACGTGTTACTAGCTGATATATTTCAATCCGCGTATATTCAGAGTAAATGCATCATACTTCTAGATCCTAAGATTCACGCTTTGCCAAAACCTCATTCATCGAGCGTCACAGAGGATAACGTCCTATGCACATGAACCTGCCATCACTAAATATAAGGAGCTCAGGTTACTGCATTGCACAAACTTGTTCATCTGTTTTAGGACTAAAAGCTCATCGATTCTTTATTCTGCACTGAATATTTTTTTATTGTAATTGTTTTTAATTCAGCGCTATAGCACTGGTAGTAGGACTCATATCTGTGCAAGCGTAAACAGCACCAAGTACCTCGGACCCAAGTCAAACGCAGTCCAAAAATCCATACACATTGAACGAATGTTTATTGACTATGAATCAGTAGTACAATAATTTCTTTCACTAAGGCTTAAAGCGCCGTTGACACATGTCGCAATTGAGATTGCGTCAAGCCCTCGTAAGTCGTATGCGGCGACTGTTCAGGTTACAGTATCCACACAGTTTACTTAATCGTCGACCTCATAATAGTCTCTCTTTAAACGTAAATGGTGATGGCAGCCATAAGAGGTAACTCTACGAAGAACGGGTCGATTCTCTGTTGACTTTCACTATTTTGGAAAGTGCAAAATAGCGGCCCTTTGGTGTGAGAGCTTCGCATCACAAAGTCCACATTTCCATTCTACATATACTGGCCTCTCCATATAAACATGTTTTCGATATCTCTAAGGAGAGTTGTACAGGCTATAGGAATTGAACCTCAAAGCCAAATCATTGTTCGTCAGGACATGCCTTCCTCTCTCTGATGAATGGCGTCAGCCGGCGTACTAAGAGGCTCGCCTTTAACTTGCAGGTGAACTTGCATACACAGCTCTTTTTGGCAATGCCTTTTCACAAAATTATATCAGCTGGAACATCTTCCCCTTGGGAATGGATAACGATATTGTTGATTGTCATAAATCAATACTGCTATGACGTAAAAATCTCTCCTTAACGCATACATACATTTAGTAGGGCTGTCCAACGTGCTGACAATTCAAGGAAAGCTTGAAGGTATTTGCATATCATCTAAATAGCTGGAACTCGATCCTGCTAACGCCGAGTCGTTCTAAATATAGTTATTAGGCGGATTGTTGGGTTTGTTGAGCACTTGTTTCGTAGCACTCACTAAAGGCCTCATTTTACTTCCTAAAACGTAAAGTTTTGCTCAAGAAAGCTTTTCCTCAACTTTTGTTGCTCAGTCCATACACTAGAATACATACGTGTTTTCCGCGACACCGTATTTCTTGCAGAACCATATTTTGGTTTTACGCGACACGGTGCCCCGGACACGTGCAAGTTGAAATCTAACTAGTTTAGTAGCTTTTTGTCCCGTTTCTTCCCAAGGGCGTTCTGCTCTCCGTAATCCACTTTATATATTGATTTGGGCCGTACACAAAATGGTAGCATTTTAGATTACATGTGGGACGTTCTCGAAACTGCAAGCGCAATGTCTTTGCTGCAGAGAATCTAGCAGCCTAGCCTTAACTTGCTGGACAGCGATGTAGTGGGAAGCAAGGTGAAAACGTGTCCGCAATATTATTCACGCAGCTTAAGTGGCACCTATTCAGGTTATTACTCACTGGTTGGCGAGGTAACTCAAGGAAGTTTAACTTATATATATATATATATATATATATATACACATAAATATGTGTATATATATGTATACTCTAAGACACATCAATATAGAGGGCTAAAGGCGATAACGTTTGACGACGTCGTTCAGCAAACGCCGCCTTTGGCTTGGGGCGCTGTTTTCTATTGCTCGCTAACGCGACGTGCCATTGCGGGAATGTCTTGGGCAAGACAACGACAGTGAATGGCGGGCGGGGAGAGGGAGCGACGACGAATGGCAGGAAGGTCCGTGTACGCGAGGGAGCGCGCCGGCCTTCGTTCGAGCGTGCGTACGCGCGTATAGATTTGTGTGAGCATGCGGCGTGTGGGTGTCTGTATAGTTGTTGGTCTGCGTGTCTGTGTATGTGTGTGTGTTTTGTCTGTACGCAATCATCTATCTGGCGTGATAGATGCAGCAGCCAAGGAGTATCGGGCAGGAGTCGTCAGATGCTTGGCTGTCCGCCAAAACATTGAACTGGCTGTCTATCTGTCTCCTGTCCTGCTTGCTGTCCTGCGCCAGCGCCTGCCTCTGCCGCTTGCTAGAGTCAACGCCGACGACGTCAACGACTGAGATGAGAGGTGTCTGCATGAAGCGTCGTCGCGGCTTCAAGCGCCCAGCCCGAGCCCGTCGTGACAGCGCATACCATTAGCGCAGCACGAGCGGTATGGGCGTCCAGCCAGCCAGCCAGTATAACGAATTCAGCTACCCGCTGTCAGGTGTCGTCCGCTCTGTGTTGGCGAGCCCACGGGGCCATGTCACGGACACGGCGTTGCCTCAAGCAGCACAGTCTCGGATCTCTCTCACAGCGAATGGGTGAACGGACGGACGGACGGACAAACGGACAGATGCACGCACGGCCAACAAATACACTGCACATCGCACTGGCCGAAAGCAATCCTGGTCGCTTCTAATGTCAACATTCATATATATATATATATATATACAAAGCTAAACTGCTTCTTACCTCTTCTGCCCTGCATAATAGAAACCTACCGACAACTATTGTCACGAACATTACGGAATCGGGTTGGGCCTGCTGGTAAACGATGAAGAACAACAGCACTGGACGAGCATATGCCTCGTGTATGTGGGCTCGATTTAAACATGACCAATGGACTGCGTTGCTCAAACGCCTGCACGTCCAGGCGTTTGGTAATAAATCGTTTCTCGGTATATGATCGACAAACTACGATGGATTTACGGATAACCACTAAATCGATTAACGGTTTAGAGCTATCATTTAGAAAATTCCCAAGCAAACGATCGCTTCAACACACGGCTCAGACTGCAAATATATTTTTCGTTGATAAATCTGGACCTCAGAGGTCTTTACGAGCATCAGCAATTCACGTATCGTCTGTAGGTAGTTAAATTATATTATATGATATGCGTTATAAACTGACTGTTCTACTCAGCTCATGTTAGCGCTGGCATAACTCCGCGTGTTGACAGATGGTTTCAGGGTACTCCGGCATATGACGGCCAATCATTTAACTAGTTGTCTCTCTACGCGGACTAAGGCCTGGCGGCATCGCCAAACAACCTGCAGAGGCTGTGACCGGTTAAGCCGCAACTAGCCAAAAGGCCAAAGCGGCAAGGTAGACAGGGTCTTAAAGGTCCTGCACCATAATGCGGGGGGTCTTGGTGACCTCCTGGAGTTGCTTAAGCAGCGCACGGCCCTTAAAGAAGAGCAAATATACATGGGAGCAGGAAGTAAAGCACAAAGCCGACGAAGCGGAGCACGCAAGTTTTCTCAACTCACGAACGCCAACACCGAGCAGAAGACGAAAACGCACAGAATCACGATGCGGGCTGGCAGATGGAAGATGAAGGCAGACGCTCTAGCTAAACCGGTTGACGAGCTAAATGTACAGGTATCGGCTCGCCGAGAAGGGTCACCGACGCCAAGAAACCCAACGTGCAACAGGTGCCAGAAAAGGCCAGTCAAAAAGCAACTAGGTCTACAAAGGGCGAAACTCATTGAGGAATACTGGCAGCGTCGCGCTCGTTTGAGAACGAAAATTATTCGACAAAACTGGCTGAATACTACACTCAAAGCCGCCCGTTTTTTGAAGGACAACGTTACTACGAGATACTGCGAAATGTGCAGGCAATGCCCATTACAATGAAGTCCGAAAAGTATCTGACCGTGCTTAAAAACTCGCCGCCCAGTTTTTGCTTGCTGAATCTTCTCAAAGTTGGCTCTTGCAGTGTATCAGTAGGATGCTCTGCAAGACCCTTGAGAATTCCTGCCTGAAAGACTCGCGTTGTCCTCGCCTGATTTCATGTTGGTATCAACTAGCTAAAATTGTTAGTTCTTTGCAAGCACCGCCACTCTTCCCAAAGGCTAGACGCGGATTTAGCAAACTAAAACTGGGCGGCGCGTTTTTTAAGAATGGTCGGGTACATTTTGGACTTCTTTGTAACTCCAAAATTTCACCCGGTTTGCGATTAATGTCGTTGCCGGTTTTGCTCGCAGACGTGCACTAAATGCCACGCAGCGAGCTGTTAGACGCACTGACGGCCTCTGCACATTCTCGCCAGGTGAGACGGTCGTTGGAGTGTTCAAATTGAATCTATTGATGAATATATTTGTGTGCTATACTCAATCCAAAATTAGCAATAAATAAAAACAACAAAGAACAACCCGGGACAAGTGAACTCTAAACATTCCAGGCGTTGATTGGAACGCCTTTATCCATCATCGCCCCGAAGAGCCACCTAGGCCTGCTGCAGACAGGTAGAATATTTGGCAGACTTATAAACGAAGGACGGCAAAGGCACCGTCCAGAAGAAAATGTCATTGGCCCACGGAACGAGCAGACTGAGATGACGTCAGTGAGAATCCAGACAAAAAAATAACTCTCGGGGGGAGAGGTCGACACGCGAGCGGTCACTGATCTTACCATAATGAGTGTTTTGCGCGCTAACTTATTCATAAGCGCGAAGGTAAAAAAGACAACGATCCGTAAGACTCTGAGTCATAATAAATTGACCCAAGTCAAGTACAGAGACGCCGTGGCCTAACAAGAAGAGCAGCTGGCAATATATGGTGACCTTGCCAAAGCAGGAAGCGCTGAAGCTTCTGGTGAGAAAAACTGTCAACTCAGGTGGCTTCAACAGCAGATCTGGAATGGATGGACTATCCTTCCTACCTGCCATAACTGCCACAAAATAGGGCACACAATCATAAAATGCAGGAACAAGAAAACCGAAACCCAGATATGGTACAGGGACGCTGGGCACGTCACCCAAGACTACGAGGTCGAAGTCCTTCGAAGTGTTACGTATGTGGGAATGTAGGCCACCGTAATCTACAGCATGTTCCAGTTTTCCATACTAATGAAAAGGAAACAAGCAGTACATGCGGCCATGCAGGCAGCACACGCCAAAGAAGGTAGCAGAACTGACAGATATAAAAAAGGAAATACTAGCTAAACGCAAAGAAAGCCTTGTTGCTGCCAATGAAGCAACTAAAGAAAAAGCAGGTATATGCGCAAAATGGTTTACGAGTGTAACGCAAACCGATGCAATTATTAACACTGCAGCTTTAATATGGATCGAACAACATCATTACTCAGAGTATTTCCGACTGCAACAAAGCAAGGCGTGAGCTAAGAAAAGTCACACAAATTTCTAAAAAAAGAGGCTCGGGTTTCGGCAAATGATCATGAGTAGAGACGTCTTAAAGCGAGAAATGGTAGAAAGCAAGACAAATAGCTGGCGCAAACTTCTAAAAAAAATCGAAGGCGGTTTTTGAGGAAAGCCCTACAAGATAGTAAACAAAAATATGCTCACCATAGCCGCGGGGTGCGGTGACAAAAGAGCAAATTAAGCAAGCAAGCTCCGAACAAACTCTTCCCGTAACAGGCTTTCTTTGGCACGGGAGCTATAGGCACCCACAGGAGAAGGGAACGGGCCCCTGGCGAGTTCGGTAACAGAGATATTCAAAGCTGCGGCAAGACTTAAACCGGAAAAGACTCTAAGGCCCAGTAGCTTCTCGCTTCTGGCGGTCAAAATACTTTTCAAGGAAGGATAAATGAAGATGATAATCGCAGCCCTCAACTACGTGCGCGCTCTGTGGCTGGATACGGCGACAGCAGGAGCAATAAGCACAGCAGAGTTGTGGGAGAGTCGGCAATGATGGTGCTGCCAGGTCTCAAGGCGGCGCCAACAACAACGGCGGTCGATCATCATCATTATCATAATAAATGATTTTAGAGGCAATGGCAGGCACGGCCACCGTAGCGCACCGGCGGCGCTTGCGTCAACAACAACGAGACGGTGTTCGTTGACGCCATTGGACAGCGACACCTACAACGTATAGATAATTGAACATACTTTCAGCTGATCTCCTGAATGACTTTGTTTTTATCATCATTATCACGTGTTTTTTTGCCACAGGGCTACCACTTTTTCCAGGAATATTTACTGTTTTCCCACACAAAAATATATGTATATATATATATATATATATATATGTGTGTTTTGACTTTATGGTTTTGATTGATCTCTCTAGCAATTAGGTGAGTGGGAACTGTTCTACCCTTGATGTTGGTGATGTCACGGCCCCCTTTGTCTATTTCGCTTATACGAGTGTCTATACGCTTATATTTCGCTCGTACACCCACGTTGACGCCCGTTATGTTAAGGCCAAAAGGCGCCTACGTTTCCACGCGTTTCTAGTCTCGACTTGGCGGATAACGATTCTCCGGGGTTATTAGTCTTAATTAGACGGACTTTGTCTGCAGATCTGAACCATTTGCTTTGTACCGACGAGAAGCCACTATAGGGTTAAAGATGTTTCGCTTCCTAGCATGTTTCTAGTGATGGCAGTGGTAATGTGTATATGTTTCCGATTCTATTAGAGTATAGGATATTATTGTTATTTTTCTTATCCGCAAAAAGCTATTCAGGCAATTGATGTGGTAGCTCGTCGGCGCGGACACAACATCGTGTGTCTGTTTATTCGAATAATCGCTCGCAAGCTAAAAGTCTTATACATATGATTGGAATGCTATTAGGCCTACCTGATTGGGGTCTCAGAGTTGTTCTTGGTGACACTAACTAAGGCATCTTAGCTGTTAAATCAAATGATTATCTTTCTGATCTTGCGTACATCGACCAACTTAAATAATTACGAAAGCAGCCCGTTCGATGTCCGACTTAGTCACCACCCTGTCGTTATCTTAACATTGTTTTCTCTGATAATTATCTTCTATTCTATCGTTGACTTCCTAAAATTGTCTGTGCTGTTGCTTCCGTACAATATGTACCAAAGGGAATGGCCACTGGGATGAACAAACTGATTTCACATGCATTTAACTATGACCAGTTTGCCAATTAGCTCGTTACAACTGCCTGGTCTGATTGCCTGACTTCCCTTAATCCGTATACAGCTGTTAAAGCCTTGGACTCTAAACGATTAAACATTTATGATCGAACCTTTCCAACAGTGGCTATGCGGAGCAATCTTAAACATTCTATATGGTCTGGCGACACGTAATTTCGAGACGGCCTGTCTAATTGCTTTTTACAGTAAGGTCCCTTACAAGGAGAAGGGATTTCGCCAAGGTGCTGAGCGTTAACGCCCAATCAGCATGACTCCATTTCTTGCTAAGGTGTTTAAACGCTGAGTTTTGATGCAGTTTTCGGCGTACATTAACTCTATTAAGTTTATCTCGCCAAAACAATTTGGTTTTCGTGCAAGAAGGTCTACCGATACCACCAGTGCTTTTATCTACCAGACCGTCTTTGACATTTAGACGTTCCTTACGTTTAAATAATAACTTGTTCTTGGTTTCGATCGTATCTTTAGGATTAGCACTGTAACGGGCTATCATCGAACCAGTTTCCATGCAGCTTGGAATATCACACAACTGTAATGGGACATTTCCTGTTTTTGCTTGATGTCAATAATTATGTCATGGAGACTAAGTAGGTTCTCGCATATGCGTCTACGATTGCACTATCTTTGTCCCGTTATCTAAGGATAACCCGCTGGCAGGTTTTGATATGGCGAACGAAGCCGTGGCGGTCCTCTGTGATGCTTTATGCAAGCTTCGGATGAAGAATAACGCTACAAACCCCAGGTTGTATTGTTCTGGACGTCCTATTCTTCCATAATCGTATTTAGGAGCGACCTATTTAGGGACGGCACCATGCTGGAGGTGTCCCGGAATATCACTTACCTGGGCTGACTCCTCAATGAGCGTACGATGTGGATTGCGCATTGTCTTGGTGCACTCGGTCACCTTTGACCTGGCGAACGAAGGAGCAAGTGCCACCAATCATCTTTTAATAAATTGCTCGGAACATAGTCCGTGTTTCTGTTTTAGCGAACCAAAGAACTTTAAATGCACTCATCTTATCAGAACAATGGCTGGTTCAGCCGCCGGAACTCATCCGCAATATTTAGCGGATTCTGAAGCCGCTGTCTGCAATCGAGATCGAGCGCCGATGGTAGCATAACGACAACGGCCTAGTAATTAAAGAAGAGCGGAGTTATCCAAACCGCAGATAGCACACGTACAAACGCATCAAAATTCTTTACAGCAGTGTAATGCTTGTACTCGATGATGGGCCAGTAACGGAAATGACATGGCGAAATGTCTAGAAGAGAAATACCAACCATGTTCCCCTTCCCCAGCAGGAAAGTGCTGTTAGCATTACTACAAAGGAATGAAGGCCCGGGTTACTGGTCGCGCCGGTCCCCCGTAGCCAGAGAGGGCGTCGACATCCACATGCGGATAACCCGATCTTTCTCTGTTTGAGCACGCCTGACAACAGTCGCGACTGTACACCAATCATCAAGTGAAGTTGTCATTTTTGTGACTAGAGCAGAAAAGCTAGGTGAAGTCGTCAAAGTGAAGCAACGTAGGTTCTGCAACTCACGAAGGCGCTTCTTCAGGCCTCGAACACCTTTGCCAGCGTGTCGGTCGTAGGCATATCGGCCTGCAAAGCGAAAACGTGTCCTTTTTTCGGAGGTCTGGAACTCTTTTAATATGCCGATAGGGGCGGCCCCACGGGCCATCTTTAATCTCTTCTAGCAAGGCCCTCGAGGACAAGGCCTTACTTCTAGCAATATCTTTCTTTAAAAAGGTGCGTGCCTTCTTGTACCTCTTCGAGAACTCGATTATTCTGTCGTCCGGTGCATGACTTCGTTTTGCCCAAATAAGCTGCCGCCAGGCGCCGATGCAAGCACGGCGACGACTAGCAACTGCCTCGTTTCACCAGAACTTGGGCGCCTGCGGTGTGAGTGCAGGTACTGAGGCCTTTGCACTACGCTCTCCTGTAGCTGCTACAGTCCTTGTGCTATCGTTGGCGGCCCATTTTGAGAGATTCACTTGTCCATTGTTTGGTCAAGTTCTTCTGGGCTTTGTCACCTTAGCACTGACTGTGAGGGTAAAAAACGAGTAGAGTACTGCTGAGAGTGAAATTACTGACGTAGAGACTAACAATATAGCTAGTAAAGCCGTAACTATTTTTTACTAGATTACTCGAAGACAAACTGCCTGGATCGTATCGTCGCTACTGTTTCTAAAAAAACGTTGAATGTACTCTGTACAATTTGGCCGCACGTAAATCCATGCGCCGCCAACGGTCTCTCTGACCCACGACCACATGCAAATAGGCTAAAATCAGAAATACCATGGCTAACGTTAGCAGCATTATTTAACCATGTCTTGCTCGCTATTATGGCTTTTTACGTGAAGCTGACAGACTTATTGAAATCTGGCCAAGAAAGATCACTCTAAGTTCCTATCCACTAGGAATGTCGACAACGATGGCTCTCACGACTTCCTATGGACTACGGTTAAGTTACTCTGCTCCCTGTGATTTCTCTGTGATTTCCGATTGCAGTGCCGACAAGAGGCGGGTGACCTCAACTATTGCCGCGTTTGGATGATCAGCTCTTACTTGCTGAAGAATACGGTACTCTATCCAGAATTTTCGCCTCTCAATTTCAACTGTCCGAGGTGAAGAGAATGGCGTCGAAGAGTAAGCTCCTTTACAGTTTACGCATTTTGGCAAGCTTTTACAGTTTTCGGCCACATCTCGGATTCGCCGCGTATTTCGCAGGCTACTGCATTCATGCAGACTACACCAGCATGCCTCAATCTCGTACACCGATAATAAAAAACTGGCGGTTCCGCGCACATTGTAACTTTATGAACTTTGCACGCCAAACACACTTTGTTACGTAGGATACCAGCAAACTACACCAAGAAGACTAGTGACCTCCATAACGTGTTTTGCACTGTCCAACAAAACTTGCGCCAAATGTAGATTCAGATCTGTAGTGGGGTTGTAGCTTAACGACACAGGGGCTCATCTGACACGGTTAATTCGTCCATGTTCATAATTTTATTGTCCATGTTTTAAGACAATACTTTTATGCGTAGAGAACAGCATTTCATTTTCCGCGCACCATCCATGCTCGTCCATGTTGTTATTCCACTAGCGGTTTCAACATGCAATGCTCCCTTTGCGTTCTTCACAGCCTTTGCACGAATGGCAAACATACCCCTCTTTTACAACTAGTTTACCAACTTTAGCGGTACGTCTCGGCATCACCAGTATTCGTAGTTGCACTGCTTGCGATTCGTTGCCACTGGCCTTGTTTCAAGTCGAGTTGCTACAACCCGGTGTAAACGCACCAGCTGTAGTTACCACGCAGCTCACCGTTTTTGCCATTTTTTTCTCCTTTAAGTCCCTGCTTGCTTTAGTTGTAAGAGTTCCTACTTCGAGTGGCCACATTAGGCGTTGTCGCCTAATGCACCCGGGCCCACTGTCGTTAAAGAACCACAAAATTAGCTGCGCGCAACAGATCAGTTGAGCGAACGTGACACAACAAAATCAATGAGTTGTTACGGCGGTGAGCGTATTAGAAGATGATGTGGTGACACGCTGACACGGAGACAAATTCCTGGACACACGCTATATATAGTGAGTATCGGCGCTTTCGAGCAATGACAATAGCTACTCATACAAAAAAAAGAGATAAACCGCAAACGTATGCTTTAGCGTTCACAATCAAGGCACGTGGGTGTCGGCCGATGTACGGGTGCATGGCAAATTGTGGTCTGTACAGAAGAGTACGAGGTGTGTTCAAAAAGTATCGCGACTTTTGAATTTTCGCGGGTTACGTATATTCGAATTTCGATTTTTTGTGGCGTTATGTTGGTACTCATGTCTCTCACTTATGCCGACAAGCTCGGCCATTTTGAATGTTCACTTAATTGTTGACAGCTGCTTTGCTTGCACGTGTTTTGGATCGTCTTCGATTTTTACCTATTCAAAAAAATGGATCAAAGTACCTGTATCAAATTTTGTGTGAAAAAACGAAATTAAGTGCGCGGATGCATTCCAAATGTTGACTGTGGCATACGGAGAAGCTACCTTGGACCGAAGCAACGTTTATCGGTGGTACAAAATGTTCTCAGAAGGCCGAGAAGATGTGAACGACGAAGAGCGTGCCGGACGCCCGAGCACTTCAACAACAGACGAAAAAATTAATGAAGTGGAGAAAATGGTATTGGCCAATCGTCGAATCACCGTTAGAGAAGTTGCTGAGGACCTAAACATATCGATTGGCTCGTGCCATTCGATTTTTATCAATGATTTGGGCATGAGACGGGTCGCCGCGAAATTCGTACCAAAATTGCTCAATTGCGACCAAAAACAGCATCGCATGAACATTGCTAATGAGATGTTGGACTCTGTCCGCGACGACCCAAATTTGCTCCAGAGGGTCATTACTGGTGACGAATCGTGGGTTTATGGTTATGACGTGGAAACCAAAGCTCAATCATCTCAATGGAAGCTGCCGCACGAACCAAGACCGAAAAAAGCGCGCCAAGTTCGGTCGAATGTGAAAGTTTTGCTGACAATTTTCTTCGATTGCAGGGGCGTGGTGCATCATGAGTTCTTGCCACAGGGTAGAACGGTCAATAAGGAATATTACCTGCAAGTTATGCGCAATTTGCGCGAAGCAATCCGCCAGAAACGCCCGGATTTGTGGAAGAACAAAAATTGGCTTTTGCACCACGATAACGCCCCTGCTCACACATCGTTGCTTGTGCGCGAGTTTTTGGCCAAAAACAACACACTAATGATGCCGCAGCCACCGTATTCCCCAGATCTGGCCCCCTGTGACTTTTTCTTGTTCCCTAAACTGAAGAGGCCCATGAAAGGACGACGTTACGCTACGCTTGACGAGATAAAGACGGCATCGAAGGAGGAGCTGAACAAGATAAAAAAAAATGGTTTTTTGAAGTGCTTCGAAGATTGGAAAAACCGTTGGCACAAGTGTATAATATCTCATGGGGATTACTTTGAAGGGGACAAAATAGATATTCTTGAATAAATGAATATTTTTTGAAAAAACACAAAAGTCGCGATACTTTTTGAACACACCTCGTATTGTGATGGATTGCCGTGTTGCTAGCTATCATTCAATGTTTTTATAACTCAACACATTTTTCACATGTCGCCTAACGCAAACGCTCGTATTTTAACACTTATAAGTAATATATATATATATATTTTTAAAACCTTTTTTATTGGACCGATCACATTCAAGATACGACAATTTACTTGAAAACTAACATTTGGAATTATGTTCTGCTTTACTCTGTGGTATATATAATTGGAGTTATTATAGTTAGCCAATCCTCTCTCTACCTCTGCTTCCTCTCGTTCTAAAGGTGTTCTTTTTCTGCATGATATCCTCTATCAATTGTACTACCCGTAGCCACCACTGTTCGTCCTCGCACATCCTGCTATTAGCTTAGCGACTGATCTAGTCTCGTTCTGGAAGATGCTTGCAGATGCTCGTTGTTTTTCAAGAGCTGGGCACAGACAGACCGAGTAAGTAATGTCATTGACCTCGCCCGTCTCGCATGTCACGCACCTTGAGTCCTGCGACTTAGATCAGGTAACAGGTTGCCGGAAACTACTGAAGCATAAAACGAGACATTTCTGGAGCTAAACTCTCGCCAGGGCTATGAGTGCCACCACCTCGGTCTAGAAGAAGAAAGGAGTGCAGATTACACCTGTGATTACCAGAAAAACCTAGACAAATAGTATTTTTTATATGAGAGTGTTGAGAACCCTAACGCACTACCGGCACTGTTAACCAACATTACCTAGTGTGGGACGTTCACCCACTAAAAACCTCAATACCCCTCCCCCTCCCCAGTCCGGAAATGTGTGGCACACTTCGAGACGGTAAGAGGAGAGCCTCGTGCTCCACTGGCTCTGTGGTCTTGTCGTTCTTGTTTCCTATAGCCCCTTGTGGGGCATCCTCATCTCGACTACCTAATGTCACCTGCGCGCCTCCATAGCATGCGCGGCGAGCGTCCTTTAGCCGCGTCGTCTCGCCCATAATTGTGTCTAAGAGATAGATCGCCCATGCGGCGGCATGCTCCCTTATCATGTGACGCGTCCGTCAATTTGTCAGGCCCAGCGGGCTTCTTAGCTGGCTTCCCCGATTGCAGTGGCTTGTTAGCCGCCTGCTTGGTTGCAACTTCCTTTTTATCCATGGCCTCCTGATGTTCCCGCAGAGCCTGGAGCTTCTGGGCCCGGCAGACTGGGCACTTGCTATCAACATGACAGGTTATATATACACTGTTGGGTCAGAGCATCACAAGCGCGCATAATCTGGCTGAGCATTCACAGCAGTGGTACACGCGATCCTCTTCTTTGTCTGCCCTGCACGCGTTTTCCCGATGGTCAGGCCTTTGCAGGCGGTAGCACGTTGGAAACCATCACCTATCCAGATATTCCTGTGGCCTGAAGCTGATGTGTCACTGCAGCCGGTGCTTTCACCACTACATACCATTTGGCCGTGCCACAGCCTTGCCGATGCTCAGAGGATATGCGCTGGCGCACCGCACAGCTTTCTGATCGAGGCCTTCATCGGGGACTCGGTCAGAAAGGTGTTAATCCCCCACAGCCCAATTTTCTGACGGCAATCGGTCGAGCGGCTGTCAGCCAGTTAGCCCGTAGAGGCCATGATGGCCGAAGCCATGTTCGCATCCGCGCCAGGACCTATCTCACTGAGGCAAATGACCAGGTTAACCTGGGTCCTGACCACCCCCTTCACTGTGGCTTCAGAGGGACCTTTGTCCGTGAGGTATCGCCCTGACGTTTAAGAGGATGTCCGCGCAAGATCAGCTTTTTCCGATTCAAACTCTAACCCCGTTGTCTGGGCGATCAGGGCGGGACGGAGTGGCACAAAGTCGTTTGGGGGTGAGCCCTGTAACGCAGAAAGAATCTCCTTGCATAGAACGATTAGACTAGGCTGGGTGGCCTGGGCCACCCGCACCTCGAGAACGCGCTTCAGGCTTTTCCCCTGCGCTCGACAAAGATATATAATCAAGGAATAGAAGCTGTAGCGTCCGATCTACGACCTTGCTATGAACTTCAAGTGAGAATTCGTCTATTTTGTGAGAAGGCCCAAGAATCCCAACCATAAAATGACGTTCGCCGCCCCGCGATTCGGAAAGATCATCGACGCTTTCCCAAACTTCAGTAGCGTGCAAGACTGCTCCGTTTCCAGGCCCCTGCTTCAGTAGTGCCGTTAGGGAAGAAAATTGTCGTGCCAGCCCCGCCAAATAGGCGGCGTCCGAGGCACTTCCCGCCCTCACGAGCAAAGCCCTAACCTCTCTGAGGGCGGTGATGACCTCAGGAGATGTTGGAGTCAGTAGGACCGCCTCTGGTGGCCAGCACATGCTCAGGCTGTCGATGTGTTGCACTGTCTTGGCCGTCGTGTTATTGGTCTTGAGATGCTCCATTGCCGCCGTTAGATCAGAGGAGGCGCACCGGATACAGATCGCACCAGGATCAACAGACTTCTTTTACCTCACTCTTGGTGTTTTGAGCTTTGCAAAATTAAGCCACTTTCCAGTTGTGTTCTTCGAGCGTTTTAAACGAGGTGTCAAACGCCTAACACCAACTGCATTTATATATATATATATATATATATATATATATATATATATATATATATATATATATATATATATATAATACGTTCCCTCACAATCATGCACTTTGTGTACGTGAGTCATGACAGCCACAGTGAGAAAATCCTTTTTGCCAATGGAAAGGGGGTAGCGGAGTTGCTTCGTATAGAGGTCAGATGATTTCTTAATTCATTTTTGTAAGCTGTATTTTAGGGGTGGCTTACATTTACAAACTGCACGATTGTGAGAACACACATTTCTCAACTAAAAATTCGAGCATACCTCAAGAGCGTAATTTTATTTTTGAATGTTCGAACATGCACAACCACTACGTTCAGTCTAATGTGCATCTTAAGTAAATCACTCTAGTAAGAAATTAGTAGTGCTGACGTCTGTGTTTGCTAAGACTCAAATTACCTGATGTTCATATCGGATGTGAGTGCATACATACTACTATATTCGCGTTCTTTGTTTGTTAAATCACACGTCAAGTTATAGAAGCTCAGAAAAATATTTATTTTAGTTCACATCTACTCGAATGAAGGTCCGTCAGCCAATACGCACATTTAATAGCGATGGCAAAGCTCTTGTTGCACGCGTTTAAAGATACCAGAACCCTGCAGAACGCTTCCAGCAGCAGCAATAATTCTGGCGATTAGATCAAGAAGAGACTCAACGGAAGTTGTATTGACTGGATCCTTAGGTGGCCTTAAAGGAAATGTCGAGACTGCAACCGGTACAGGTGTAGCCCTGATTCATTTAGCACCTCGTGGAAAACGGTGTGACTTTCACCGAAATATCTAACCACCTGCCTAATGCTTGCGGAAGTACGCGCGACTATTTGTTTAACAATGTGTTCCTTCGTATTTGAGTTTCACACTGTTAGCGGTTGTTTAGCGTTGTAGTAACGGTTGTGAAATGATCCAGTTTGGCGGAACAAACGCTGTAGTTGCTTAAATATTGTGCTGGCAGTCGGTGTAGAAAACGCTCTGCATACAACCGGCGTGCGGAACTCACCTTACTCTGCTTTACCATACATTAAATGCATATCAGTTTTCTCGACATGTGTGAACTGGTCCATCACGATACACGTGATAGAAACGCTTGCACATTAAAATGGGACGCTAATCGATTATAGAAGCTGTAGTGTTCGCCACCTTCATGATTGGACGGCGACCGTTACGAGTTCGCTAGCCTTTCACTTAAGCAACACATTTTTCTGGCTCGCACCAAGAATTACTAATTCATTTCATTGTTCCTATGCATCGTTCATTAGTGACTTTCAGCGTCTTTGTGGCGGCATCTTCTATTTCATGCCATATCTCTAGCTTTCTCTAGCATTGCGCCAATCGAGGCTGTCTATGCCCCCGCTGCTTAACGGAAGCAGCGACCCTACAGACACAAGGCTCAATCACCGCACCACTCAGGTCGACCTCTCTAACCACGTCCGCGCAAAATGCTGCCTCATTGAACGACTAAAAGCTGAGTCGTCTGTTCTCGCATCGTGGCGGTTCCACTAACGGTCGCGGGTCTTTTAAATTAATTTTTTTTTAGAGTGGCTGACATTTGTTCGAGCAATTTGAACTAAAAAAAATATTTTTCTGAGCGTCTACATACTTTACGAGTGAGTTGATTGACAAAGAAAGCGAACATATTGACTGCATGTACGCACTCACATCCGATAGGGCCATTGGAAGATTTAAGTTACTTTGCGATCGCAGAAGTCAGACCTACAAATTAAATACTAAAATAATTCACTTAAGATGCGCATTCGTCTGAACGCATTGGTTGTGCGCGCGTGATGGAAATAACATTTCGAGAACCTGTACGTAAAAGTTCGAACATGCAAAGCCCAGGTATAATTCAGACAAAGACGAGTTGTTCCCGAATGCCCAGGTATGTTCAATTGTTTCAATAGAGGAATGCGTTCTCTCACAATCGTGCATTTGTAAACGTATGTCGGGACAATCATCCCTTAAACCTCAACTCAGAAAAAATCATTAAAAAATCACCTCCCTTTTATACGGCCAGTATTGGAAATAAATGCAAAAGCTGTAAACTAAATTATTCATAACAAAAGTTTGTTCTCATTCCGCATTAGTTTGTAATATTTTTGGCACCCAACGTGTAGCCGTATAGAAATTTATTACACTAATTGCGGTAGAAAATCCTTGTGGTAGACTCAATAGAGCAACTTAGGGCAATTAGGAAACCTGAAAAGCAGACCGCAGCCAAAGGCCATGGCAAACGGCCGGCGAGTGGCCACGTGCCTAGTAAAGATTAAATGTGCAGGAAAAAGGCTAGCAGAACTAGACGATAAAATATCTATAAATTAAGTTGCGCGATTGGATATATATATATATACAGGGTGTTTCTATTTGTGTGTCCAAAACGCTAGGGTATGGTCAAACTCGGTGAGAAAATCATTTTTGCCAATGGGTGGAAGCCGGGAAAACGTTTTGTTTAGCAGTGAGGATGAAATTTATAAAAGCAGTTATTCTGTCTTTTTTCTCCTACATAGTTGTGCAAAATCTACGTTTGCGGGAGAACCAGTCAGCGCACAAAGGAACCGATATTCTGCACAACAAAGTATACATTACTAGCTTGCGTAGCAAAAAGCGAAGAGCCAGATTAAGGAAAGTCATAAAAAGTCAAAATGTTACGTTAACGCTTTTTTGTGCAACATCGTAATTTTTTCCACTACGACCAAAAATGCACGTCCAAAAGACTACTCTCAGGCAATAGCAGATTTAATGCCCACTACATTCGTACCAAAGTGATGGTGCTGCGTTACGTATTTGCCAAGTAACTAAGTTTTTTCGACAGTCATATCGAAAGCGAAGGCATGCATACTTGCATAGGGTGTATGAGAAAGTTAGGTACATATTTTGAGGTTTGGTAGAACTCAGCAAGAGAATATTTTTTTCTAATGGAAAGAGGGGGCGGAAACGTCTTGGCAAAATGCTACGGTTCTGGACGTGAAAACTTCAACGTGAAACATAACAACTATGACTGTCGAAAAAGCTTAGTCACATGGCAACTACGTAACGCAGCACCATCACTTTGGTACGAATGTAGTGGGCATTAAATCTGCTATTGCCTGAGAGTAGTCTTTTGGACGTGCATTTTTGGTCGTAATGGAAAAAATTACGATGTTGCACAAAAAAGCGTTAACGTAACATTTTGACTTTTTATGACTTTCCTTAATCTGGCTATTCGCTTTTTGCTCCGCAAGCTAGTAATGTATACTTTATTGTGCAGAATTTTCCGCCAAACACGCCGGTATGATCGGTTCCTTTGTGCGTTGACTGGTTCTCCCGCAAACGTAGATTTTGCACAACTATGTAGGAGAAAAAAGACAGAATAACTGCTTTTATAAATTTCATCCTCACTCCTAAACAAAACGTTTTCCCGGCTTCCAGCCATTGGCAAAAATGATTTTCTCACCGAGTTTGACCATACCCTAGCGTTTTGGACACACAAATAGGAACACCCTATATATATATATATATATATATATATATATATATATATATATATATATATATAGAATTGCGCGATTGGTAGGTGCTAGCAAAACAAATCTGGCTGAGCGAACGGCAGGATTTAAAACCTATATGGAAAGGCTAGACCAAAATATGAATTTGTTAGATACCGAAAGGAATGGTGTCAACCCGAGCGATGCTGTTTGTATTGCTCAGCCCTCGGGCGCTCGCACGTTGCTGCGTCATTGCTTGCGTAACAGAAAGAGTACCACGCTCTAAACTTATTCGGGTTGACCCTCAGCCAACGACCACGGGTTTGCTTTGGCATTGCTTTGTAAGACGGACCCCCATAAATACAAATGTGCAACGGTGTGGATCGAACCCGCGCACCTATGTGTCTCCTCTGGCTGCGAGGCTCATGCAAATGTTCCAAGCCACCAGGCTCGACAAGTACCACACTCTACCAGATGTGTGGTAAAGTATCGTCGGATAACGACGCTGCCGGTTCTAGGGTCCTAGTTCGAACCGACTAGCCTCGTTGTAAGCAGCTGGTGGATCAGGCTGCCCCCGGTTACCAGGGCCGAAGCTACGCAAATTTAGTAGTGATCAACATTAATGCCCCGTATTCGCTAAAGAGTTAAGAATTTTGGTTGACAAGAAGGAAGGCTTATCGGACTTGCAACGGCACAACACCTTGCGTGACCTACTCGAGGGCGATGCAGCGAGCGAAATTGCCGGGGTACTACGAACCATCGAAAATTATCCACACTTGCTCAATTATCTAATGGACAGGTATGGTTGTGCTGAGCCTATCGGTAATGACGTATACCAGCAACTATTAGACATGTCTAGGGTGGGTTGTGTAGGCCACATAACGCTATGTGAATTGCTAGACCAAATGAATAATTCGGTGGTAGTATTACGAGCATTGCAGTTTAATGAGAAATGTAACGGTGCTGTGTTGTATACGATTGTTTTGTAACAACAATCATAATAGCAAGTGAGAAAGCTATAGGCGCGAAATAGGTATTATAATCGTACACCATGCAATGTGAATACACAACATCCGAACAGCTGTCTGTTTTGCGGTAGTAGGCACAGGGCGAGTGGATGTTTGAGTAAAATGTCGTTGAATGAGAAGCGCAATCAAGTAACAGCTAAGGTGTGCCGTAAGTGTTTGATGGCGGGACTCTGGGTCCGCACATGTACCAGATGTAAGATTGCGTGTTAGCATTGTTAGTGTCAGCATGCGTCCGTACTATGTACACAAGCTACAGCAAGTTATATTGTATCATCAGTAGATAACACTGTAAGATATGCAAACACGTCGTTGCCAACGGGACGCTTATATCGCTTAATATTATTATTCGAACGTCGCCGAAGACGTGTAGTTCGCTTAACGCAGCGAACTATACGTCTTCGGCGGTAACAGACCTCAGCAGGCCAAGCGGTCGTCAATTTTTTTTAGCTACATCTGGTACTACGTAAGGGCGAGCCAGTGGCGTTTACCGCGAGTGTAGCGGAAAAGATCACAGCGATCCACTTAGGCGCCCCGTCGCCAAGGCTCCGAGCTAGATACGGGCACGAGCTTGCAAAGAGATCCGGCGGCCTGATGAGCTTGAGTTGAATTGCTCTTAGATGCAAACAATGGAATGCAAAAAGCAGTACCGTGGACATTAAACCTTGGTCAGCCCGAAAAGTTTTAGATGCAAACAATAGAGCGGTTCACCGACGAACGCTACCAAGTTCGACTCAATCGCAAACCTAACGTATCGAGAATCGACAGCAGCGAAAAAACGTCAGATAAACAGTTGCGAAAGGTAAAGATGAGATCCCGAGTTGAAGACGGACTACGTACAAGAAATCCGCACGCTTATCGAGCAAGAGCTTGCGGAGTGTCTTCCACCCAATGAGCCACCGAGATATGTTACGTCTCATTTCTCTGTTATACAGCCTAGCAAATTATCGGCTGCAGCGAAGGGTCAATTGTCATCCAACAACTGCATCAACCATACGCCAAATATTTTACCGTAACTGATGTCTATTTTGACAAAATTCTGACGACACAGAGTCATATAGGTACCGTACATCAGCAAAGGTTATCTAATAGTCCTCGTCCACCCACCGATAAAAACCTAGTTATAAGATAATTATTGAATCATCGGGATAGAACAGCTAGTAAAGACGACAATCTAGCAAGTACATATAGCCTAGGTGAAATAATTGCCGCGTCCAGTCGCAAGAATTGAGACTTTATTTTGCCCACTTAAGACCACCGCGTCTCCATTATTTAATATAACTCTCAGTACGAGGCGAGCGATACGAGGAGAATGAGTTGTCATCTTCACTTGCGCCGTTCTAAGAGCACGTTACCTTGAGGTGGCAAAAGCTCTATCGGCGAAAGCGTGTCTGCCAGCCATACAAAAGATTTGCAGCGTAACGCAAACTGCCCTATAGATTTATCGCATTAATAATCCAAAAAACAAGTCGATGCCTAGTAGCCCTCACCAAAGCGCTTCGTGATAGGGCTGTTCAGAACTATTTGGATCAAGGGGGAGTCCCTTTGAGACTTTAAACTCCCAAGGGCCCCCTAATGGGGTGGCTTTTTCGAGCGAATGGTTTGGGTGTTGAGAAGCTGCTTACGGAAGGCGCTAAAGAAATGCAAGTTAAATAATCTGAATTTTATAACAATAGTGTACAATATGGCAAAAATAATTAATCAACGACCCGTCATACGAGTTCCAGATCAACCAGACGAGACGAGAGCCCTGGCGCCGACTCATTGGCTTACGCCAAAGGTGCCGCTGACGTTGCCGGCCGACAGACTAACGTTGCTAGGCAATCATCCACGCAGGTTTGCGAAAATATGAAAGAAGCAAGACACATTACTATATTCATTTTAGAAGCGGTGACAAATAAAACTTATGCTCGTGTTGAAAACAGCTCAGCGGCGCACAGGAAAGCGAAACGACGTTTTAAAGAGGGGAAACGTTATCATACTGCAAAACGAAGCGCTACCACGAACATATTGTCGACCCGGCCGTATCGAAGAGGCTCTCCAACGAAGAGATGGAACGTTACGCGCCTATCGTGTCCATCTCGGCGAGGAACGCGCCACAGACGTAGAACAGACAATGGCGACGCCGAAAATCAGAGCAGCGTAAGTAAGATACGAGCATAATATAATGGCGCCTAGAAGCGCAGAGAGTATAAGTTTATAAGTTGGTGCCTTTGTGGTGGCAATGTGTGTCGCATGAAGGTGGGTCAGTCGAGGGTAGCATTTAGTAGGCAGTTGCTGCCATGTTGTCATGTTGTCTTTTTTCGATTTCATTGTTCTTTGAGTCGACCCGCCTGCCACCGGCGTCCAGGCGCGGCCAGGCTGCGCGGTAGACTAGTGTCTCAGGGGGGGGGGGGGGGGGGGTAGAACATATATATGTATATATACATGGTCATAGAGTGTTCCGAGAGAGTAGGTGTAGACTGGATGTGAATCATAAGAATACTCAGTACGGCCTCTCACTCTACTTGTTGCGTGTTTAGTATATATTATTTATATATCCTGGTGTAAACAGATATAGTTATCTGTATTGAGAGAACAACTATGAGCTCTACCCACGCGAGCAGTACCCGTATTGAGCATAAATAGCAGAAGCAACGATGCTGCTAGAAATAGAGGCATAGGCATGATTGTATGTAGCAACTTATTTTAAATAAATGTATATTTTTTTTAGGAACATGGCAGAGCCCTATCAATTAGAAGCAATATGTCAAATGCCGTACTAGTACCATATTCCCCTTAAGGTCGAGTGGTTTTGAAGGCTTTCCTGTTACCGTCGCCTGCGGTTAGGCATATTATCAAGTAACCTTTCAAAATTCAAGATCTCATGATTCCTTGCTAAATTCCAACACAGAAATCGCAAGCCAACCTGACGATATGCATTGAGAATAAGTAGAGCAGTCTTTGACTGGAAAGATTGCATCTCGGCAGGGCTGAGATTGAAGGCTCTCCCAGACTGGGAAAGACGAGGCATGTACTTTTTGGTACAATCGTAGCTACTCTAGTAAGCGATCCGTCCAGCCAAAATATTGGTCAGGTGACAAATCAAGGGCCGCCGAAATGAACTCAAGAAGGCTCGAAGTAGTCTGAATCGTGATTAGGCGAGTGGGAGACCCACGGGTGATCTTTTTATTGCATACAGGTAGTGTGCGGCGGCACTGAAATAAGCAATCAAGACGAGCAGCCGAGGAAGGGGAAGGGGGTGGGGAGCAGCCGGGCTCTCATGGTCTCGACGCACCCTCACAGGACGGATTACAAAATGGCATCTTGCGAGAGAGAACCAAGAGACGCCTCTCCCACGTGGTAGAGAGGAATCCGGGTTTAGTGGGTTTGCGAGTCTTACACTAGTCACGCAGGCTGCTAGTGGCGCATGTGCATCATGCATTCCCGAAACCTCCAAAAAAAAACAATCGCTGACAGTAATGTTGGAAGAAGTTCCTGGGGGAGATCGACAACCATCTCTAGGACCGACCGCACAAGATGATGTGAAGCCACATAAAAAAGACGCCAAGGCCGGATATACCGGAGCAAAAACGGAAGGAGCCATAAAGAAACTCATCCTCAATATGGTACTTCTCGAGGGAAGAGTTTCAGATGCCAGAAATAGACGAGCCAACGCGAAACGATGTACCTCCGGTCTGTATGAGTATGTCGTTTAGGCGGCCGACCGCATCAAGATTGGTAAATCCCCAGGAGTACATGGCATTCCGGCCGGCATGTGGTCAGTGTGATCTCAGACTACTTAAAAGAGCGCAAAACTTCAAGCGCCGGGTCTGTATCTGTTACTATGGAACATCGCTTATGGTGGCGTGCTGCGTATATATCGTCTTTCAAGAGCAGTGGACACGTAAGCGTACGGATGGTTAACAAGCGGGCAGTTCAAATTGGCGCCGAAGAAGAGGTCTTACTTACCGGTCAGGTCGCATTCAACCCGGTGAACTGAACGTTGGAAAACAGTATTAAGGCGTCAACATAGTTGAGCATGCTCTGTCACTAGGGAGTCTATCTAGACCGAGGGCTCAGGGGAAGTAAACACTTAATTATTGCCGTGAAAGGATAATTTCATGGATAGGGTAATAACCTATTAACTTGGTAATTTAGTTTACTTTGGAGTATAATAAATTATTTGTACAATATTAACACATTTTGTATTCTATTAAAATAATTCATTTTTCAGAGATACCAATAATTACATTTTTTAGTGCAACTGATTTCAATGAATATATTACTTGATTTTTTTAATGATGAACTTTGTTAAATGACTCTTTTGCTGTTAGCACTTTGGAGTGAACAATTGTCTCCGCGTTAACGTGTGGTTACGGGTTGTCTAACCCGGGATTAGCCCAGTTCAACAATGTGCCACGAACAGATGCTGCTTTTCCTCGTTGTATGTCAAGCGACAGCCTTCGATGCTCCTGAGTCTCCCGTGGAGAGGCTAAGGCTTCCACCCACGCGCTGAATCAACTTCAATGTAAGCGGGCCTGGTCCTCCCATTGTTTCAACAGCCAACGGACAAAATTGGTGCGGATAACTAACGCCAGAGTATTTTCTACATTTGTTAGCCTCTGCTAACCTAGACGCATGACCTGCCTGGTCCGCACCTGCACCGACCATCGAAGGGGCTAATGACTCGGTTACAGTTGCGTCCCAAACAAGCATGCGACCACGCTCAAAGGGGGTTAGAGTAGGACCATCAGGCCTTTTTCCGTCATCTCTGGATAGACCCGGAGGTACTAGTACGCACGGAAAGCCAGCATATTTTAGTGCTCGACTGAAAGTGTCATTTAATGCCGAGTGGCGTGCTCTTCGGCCTGCACTTAAGGCACATGATATGCCATGATGCGCCAAAGCGTCTACAAGGTAACCACAACGACATCGGTGAGGGACAACTAGGTCGACACTAAGCCGCAATCCTGTGCTGATGCGCGTCATCTCACCATCTAAAAGCGTCCCTATTCGTGGACAGGGTAGGGCATGTAACCAGGCTCCAGCCCCTTGACTACTAACGGCTCGAAGCCTGGCTTTGTCAGCTACGGTGGGGGCTCTATCGATCAGGCTTGTTAATCGCTTTTCTTGCAGAGGTTCTGTCCAACTGCTGTGTGTAGTTCTTTCATCGGGAGGGGAGTCAAACAACGACAACAATCTGTCGGTCAGCTTTTGTAGTTCAGCGTTATAATCTTCCCATCCACCCTTATCCAATAAAGCCCTAACCCTCTCCGAAGCCTGAGTTAATTATGACACGATCGCGGGTCCAGCCATCGTGACCGCGTCCGGCATACCTAAGCCGCCTAGAGAGATCGGAAGCATTACCTGATTCCTTGCCACGGCAGTAAGCTGAAGATTTAGTATCTCCTCTAAAATGTCTAGGCTAAGATCATTAAAAGGCTGTAAAAGTTCAAGCGATGAGAATAAATTGCAACCTCTAACTAGGTGTGTTAACTTCGTAGCTGAAAAGCAAGATCTAAGGAGAAATAGACCGCAGTGGGCCCCCAATTGGGATAGTCTGCCTGTGGCGAAGTTCAGTTTGTCTTTCCGGGCGGCTAGTGCTTTTGGTATCCCCTCCGGCAGCAAGGGCACAGCTAGCAGCTCCAGGTCAGCCTTGTCAACAACGCGACAGCCAGGGAGTAGGCTAAAGAGGTCCGTTAAATTTAATGGTTTAATTCCGTTATGATCCGTAACATAGACTTCACATTTGCCCGGGTTCAGAGTCAGGCCACTAGTCACACCAAAGTCAATGATTTTTCGAATATCGTCTAGTAATGTTGGGAGGTTTCCGCCTAGAACGCCGTCATCCACGTACTAGGCATTAAGGGGAGATCGCAGTGTATCCACCATATCCCTGATACACAGACAGAAACGTGAAGGACCTAGGGGATCGCCCTGCTGAAGACCTGTTTGCGATAGCATCGTGTTATGGGGCATGACCAGATGTGATGACTGACCGTAAGCCAGATTCGTCTGGTGAAACAGTAAGGGAATCCACGACTTGACGGATTGGAGTAGATGGTCTCGTCGAACGCTATTAAAAGCGTTTCGGAAATCCAGTTTGACCATCACCGTCGGTACTTTGCGCGATTGCAGAAATGTATGGGCACATTGTACTGCCACCTCTGTACCGCCAGGGGTAGCGAATCATAGCTGGTGATCGCCAAGAGCTGTTAAAACAGCATCATTATTATCTTGACAGCTGATTTTGGCTGCCAATCGGCGAACGACCGAGAAACAGGTGATAGGGCGTAATGATCCATCTTTTTCGTTAGTGCAAACATCCGTGCTCCGAAGATAAGTGGTATAAAACAGGATGGGGGCGAGCCCCATCTGAGCACATCAACTACTTGGGCAATGGCGTCAGCTAATCGCTCAGCCGTGCTGCCCAGTGCACCAGACAGTAGGTCCTGAAGTAGACGGGGTCTCATAAAATCCAGGCCGGCAGCTGAACTCCGACTGAAGGTCTTCATGGCGTTCAGTATCTCGTCACGCGAGGTTAAAGATAGCAGTGTAACCGCCGGGGGTGTGGGCATGGTTAGATCCCGAGGAGCCTGTGGGTGTTTGGAGCGGAGTGCTTCCGTATTTTCGTTCACTGGCGCTCGTATATCCTTGGAGCTCACCAATCTAGCTGCACCTGAGATATCGCCTTCCGACAGCTTGACTCTCACCCGTCTGGAGAGGTTATCGTCGAGGTAGGCCTTCGATCCCGAACCCTCGTGCGTCAGGTCCCTAAGCCTTTTTCCCGCTGAAAATTCGCGTAAGTTCTTCCTAATCACGGCAGACAGGGACCGGGCGTCCTTTTCCGCTCAAGGAAGTCGCAGCACTACCGGAGCAAAGGAGAACAAAGAGTACTAGACGGAGAAGTCGATGTCCTTGACGACGTTTGATAAGACGTTAGTAAGTTCCTCTGCAACAGTAGGCCTTACATATTTTGGTAAAATGCGTAGCAGTTCGGCTTGGCGCATGTTTGCCTGAATGTCGACGAGTAGAGTGTCTATATCAACTTCTTCCGTCGAGGCCCTATGAGCTGTAAACGGCCTGTTGGCGGCGTCAGCATGCCTGGCTGATATGTGTCTGGCAAGACCCCTTTTCGTAAAGACACCTTTGCAAACCGGGCATGTAGCCCTGTTGGAGGTATCCAAGAATGAAGACGTTTGTGCGGCCTCAGTTCCGCTTGGCTTATTATTATCTGGCATTATGATGTAAAGGCTTTAAGCTTCTCTGCGAGTGGAAGGAGAACCAATAAAGGTTTCAGAGCTTCCGCGACTGTTGTCAAGTTGATGCCAGATCAGGGCTGACACCCTCTAACATTCGAGCGACGTCTGTTAAGGTGCCCCTAACATCTCTGTGAGACGTCTTGTTACGGGTGTGTCTCTTCGTGGTGAGTTTAGCGGTATTCCGCGGCCGAGCTTGACGACTCCTGTATGTGTTGGTTCGCTTCCGTTTGGGCCTCGGTAGCGGTCGCGGATTGGGGAGAAGCAGCTGCGGTGAGGAGCTTTCCTGTGTGGTAGAAATGCCCCTAAGGACTGCAGCGTATGAAGTCTTATTTTTGCTGGAACCACCGGGTTGCACGTCTTCCACGACAGCAGCTGTGGCATCAGGTCCCTCGGTGATTGATGCAGACGGATGCGATGCCTTAACTTGTTGTAGAACTCTTGCCTCCATGATGATCCTGTTCCGCTCGCGGAGGTAGGCCACACGCGCACAGGAAGGCGATCCGGCCACGTGGGGGCCACTACAGTTAACACACCTCGACTGTTCCGTGCAAGTTAAAGCGAGGTGATCTCCACCTCCGCATTTTTTGCAGGCCTTGCGATAGGTGCACCTGTCCGCTAGATGTCCCACTCGTTGACAATTGTAGCATAATTTCGGTTGATCGGGCTCAAGAACGACGGAGTGGGTGTTGTATCCCAGGAAGACAGACACCGGCGGTTGACGGTCAAAGGTCAAGATCACTTTGCTAAGTGGGGTCTTGCCAGTGTGACCTGTCCGGAATAAACGTCGAACGTGCACCACACCATGATCTGCTAGTTCTTGGCATATCTCGTCGTCTGTAAACGTAATATCGACGCCTTGAATTCTCACCCTGAATGACGTTAGAGCTGGACTGGTTACCGTGACGGGTATCGATCCTATTGCAGAAAGGTGCGTCAGTTTCCTAGCCGCGTCCTCTGTGTTGACCCATACAGAAATGGCGGCCTTACTGCTTGATATCTTGCAGTCAGGGCAATTAGAATGAATAGCCTTACACAACTGAAGTAATGCGCCGTCAGCAAACTCGTTAGAAGCTGGATCCTCATTGGTCTTTCTGCGTATGACTACTTTAAAGGCGTTGAATTGACCGCTAGACGCTTTCGTTCTCAGCTTGTCCAACTGACGTTGCTCACGAGATTTAACCTTCTGCTCACGCTCGGAAACCACTAGCGTAAACGATTCGTCATGTTCATCGCACTACAACTGAGAAACCCTTCTTTCGCTTACACCCTGGTTTTATCCCTCCGTCTAAGATTTCCGAAGTTCTGGCACCTGTAGTTGGTTCAACTTGTGATACACAACAACAAGCGATGCGCTGCAAGCCCTCTTCTCAGCCGGCTTCGAGACATCAGCTTCTACGGCGACTGGTGTATCTTTGACTATTGCGCTCCTGAGTTTGAAGATATCCAAACTGCTAGACGGCTTATTGTCACTGGACTCGGCCGTTAAAAAAAACAAAAAAAAATTGTGCCAATCTTGGGAGTTGAACCGGGGTCCAACAACTGGCAATCGGAGACGCTACCACTCGGCTACGACAACCACACGAACTGCTCTGCTTCTAGACCGTACCGACCCAACACGGTTCTCAGAGAGCCCAATAGGGAACAGAACCCTCTGAGAAGTAACCGGAGCACCTCCAGGCGTATTCTATGCACCGTTCGAACACTCGCTGTACAAAGTCTGAATGATACAATTATCACTGCGAAGATTACAGTCAACCCTCTCGTAGCACTCGATTATACGGGAGCCAACACGAAAGACGACCGAACTCCACCGCGTCAAACGGCGAAAAGTTACGTATTAGCGAACGTCCACGAAGCCAAACGAACGGATTGGAGGAGACTGGTGATATCGGTGGCCGGATCAATAGTCCTCTTCGTTTGTTCGGTCCGGTTCATACCGACAACGGCTAGCTAAAAATCTGCCAAAGAAGACCAAACGAGGGATGCGATGGGTTTTTCTACGTAAACGGCAGCTCAACCTGTAACGAAGTTGTTTTGGTGGCAAACGTATCATATTTTCATTTCCATCAGAGCGCATTATGTAATTATTGTTTTCTTTATATTTTTTGCTCCCGTACAATTTCGATAACATAGACAACGACGGACCGGTATTCCTTCATGGGATTTTGTTGTCAAGAGACGGCGCAGACTGTGACAAGGGGACTAAAACACCCAAAAGAGGCAGAGCAGGAAGTAATGTTTTCCGAGTGGCAAAGAGAATGCACAGAATCGTGAAAGGGAGCGTCTGGAGCCAAGGTTTGGGATCTAACGTTGGACATTAAAGACTGGATAGATTGTCCAGGAGGATACGTGGGCTTTTTTTATAACCCAAATTTTAACTGGACATAGAGATTTCCAGGTCTATGTGAACGATGTTAACGTAGTTCTATAATCGGGGAGCTGCATCTACTGCACACACCTACTGACAAAACGTTTCATATTCTGCTCGTTTGTCCCTAGAACGAACAACGAACAAGAAAAGAAACAACAAAAAAGAAAAAACTTGTTTAGTTTATCTGCGAATCGACCAACGGCTGGGAAGTTAGGGCCGAAACTGCAAAAGAGGTCGTCATGGATAATGGGCGACTCGCCTGTCTGCAAAAGTTCTCTATTGGGGAAAAGGACGTTAACAGAAGACGCAGATATGCAGGACACAACAGTTGTGGTCTAGTGAGAAACCTCCCCACGAATGATCCCGGCTAATTGTTTCGGTAGGCGCCAACTGCTTCTACCTCCACGTAGCTCTATTAAGTCCTGGGAGGCCGAAGAGGGACCGCTTAGCGGAGGTTTTCTAACTATTGAAAGTCTGGAGTTTTATTTGGTAACGCCGATAATAGCCTTGTCGTGAATCCTACACTGCTCGGCTCACATCTAGAGGTGATATCCGCTCGTGTCTAACGCATTTATCCCCTCCTAAGAAAATGCTCAGTCAGTTGCCTGCGGATGTGGTCTAAATAAGGTTTGTTGCGCATTGTTTGAATAGTCTAGTAGCGCGTCCTGACGCGTCGTAGTACAATTGAGAGCTGAATAAATGGCATCCTTCCAAATCGATAGTCGTAACATCAAAAGAGCGCAGCCGGAAGTCATGAAGACTACGGGGCTGCAGCTTCCGCCCTCACCTCTCATGCCCGTGTCGGGTCTGCCGCCCATGGCCGCCGATTGGGATGTATGGATTAAAGAGTTCGAGACAACGTTGGAGATCAAGAATGCTAGCCGGTCGGACCGGAGTAGGACGGTGCTTAAGCATGCTTTAGAACTCGAGGGCCTACGAGTAATTGCGGCGAAGCCAGTAATAGCGAAAACTGGCGCGGAGTCAGGAATGTACGAGTGAAGAGGTGTCTGGGCGCAGATTTTATAAGAAGGAGGATTTTGAAAAAAGATAGACTTAGGGGAATCAGTGTTCGAAAACTACACGTATTTTGCGCTGGCAGCGCGGTGTGAAATTAGTAAGTTTAGCCTGAATGAGTTCCTAAAAACACAGTTCCGCTGGCACGGAGGCGCATCATTTACGTGAGAGGCTGTTGCTCGGGAAGCATAACCGTTTGGGGGCCCTGGTGACACAGATCGCGTACCAGATTGGGGCAAGGCGGTTGGAGAGCCAGCGGATGGCAACAGGAATGGTGAAGGCATTCAGAGGACTGGCGGCGGCGATGCAGACGAAAGAGCCGTGTTGGATATGCGGAGCAAGATTGCACAGCTAGGGGACACCAAAGTGCCTTGCAAGAGAAGCGGTTTGCTATAAATGTCATAGCACGGGGCACTTTGCACGTAGCTTATGCAAGAAGCAAGGGAGAACAGTGGATGCCGACAAAAACAGATGCCGGAAGGACAAGACAGTTCTACAAGAGACTGGAAGCCACCAAAACTGAAGCACGATAAATCGTTGGTGGCGAATACGTACATGAAACTCCCGGGTGGCTGCCCAAGTTAAATAAAACAACACAAACATTTATCACACGTTTTGTTGTGAGGAGATTTTATACTAATGAGGGGTAGGTCGAAAACCGGTAAACATTTTAGTGCGTACGGGAGCGGCCGGAACGATTGTTAATAAAAAGGAGGTAAGGCTAAAAGAAGAAAAAATCCAGTTGACTCATGATGTTACGCAGCTATGGTTGGCAGCAAATGGGGACGGAGGGAGTAGTAAACTGTAATATAGATGTAGGTGAAACAAATACGATCGGTCCTAGGAACGGATACGCTAGCGGCACATTGTAGAACGAAGGCATGCTTTGTGAGGTGCGTTGAATGATAGATAGTCTAAGCTAAGTAAAATTTAAGGTAAGATTCGTAGAAAGATCGGGCAAGATAGAAGGTCACCAGCCTTGCTTTACTTTTAAAATACAGGCAAATATGCAGCTTCGGCGCGTGAAGCCTTTAAAGACTCGGGAGAAATACTCGAAATTTATTAATAAAGCAATAATATATTTTTTTATTTTTTAATAATTTAATTTATTAAATTAATCGCATTGTCTGTCATATGTATAGGTGTTTCGTCGGCTGCTAGCACTCACCCTGAGTCGTCGGGTGTAAACTTCGCTCTGTGAAGAAACGGTGAAAAGTGGGAACCTGAGGTCCTAAACGGACTGAGCAACGGCACTCAGTTTACCGCACTTAGTGAGAGATCCAGCGCACACCTTGAGCACCTCACAGGACGGACGTCCGTTCCCGACAGTGCGGGTTTTGCTTGAATTTGGTGTTTTGCTTGAACTTGGTGTTTTGCTTGCGTAGTGTTTGCTTAGTTTGTTGTCCTGTGCTATCGATTTGGCGTTTACTCGGTGACCTAGTGATCTGGTGACTTAGTGACGCCCATAGCTTCTGTGTTGTTTGTGATTGCTGCGTACACGTGGAGCGTGTGCGGACGCGTGTGTGTGCGTACGGCGAGCAAGCGCGGGGACGTGCACTTCGGCGTGCATCACGCCAACGTGCACTTCGGCGTGCACCGCACCAACGTGCACTTTAGCGTGCACCGCGCTGACGTGCAACGGGCGTACACCGCGCCGACGTACGGTGAACGTATGCCGCACCGACATGCGGCGAGCGTGTGCCGCATCGACGTACGGTTGACGTGCGCAGCGCCGACATGCGGCAAGCGTGCACCGCGCCGACGTACGGCGGACGTGCACCGCGCCGACGTACGGCGGACGTGCACCGCGCTGACGTACCTTTAGTGGTACATGTGTGATACTTTGGTACATATGTGATACACTTGTACCTTTTGTGATACATCTGTTGTGCCTTTGTGCTACATTTCACATCTGGCCCTGCCTGAAGCTGACCTCTTCGAGGTCGACACCGGGATAAAGGGGGAGAACGATGAGTGCATCAGGAAACGAGGGGGCGGGCGAGATAGATAAGGGAGGAAACTCCTTCAGGAGTAGCAGGGCACTTCCCAGAACTCCTGAGGGAAAGGGTAGTCAGGGAGAGGGCCCAAGCGAGGTAACTAGGATGAAAGAATGAGGACCTAGAAGCAAGCATAGTGAGAGAGGACGCCGTAAGAACAGGGGGCAAAAAGTGGCTTAATATCCTGGCCAACAGGTTGAAGGAATACACTTCTGGGGAGCTGCCTGTTTCGCTGTGGCCGGCTGAGGAACCAGTATTCGAGGACTACGACTCGGCTTTAGCCAGCCTACTCACCTGGACGGGGGTGCTGGACCAGCTACGCGGCAAACACCCTACCACCAAGGGAGAAATTAAGATTGCGGTTGAGGAGTTGGGAAAGGCGGCTAGAAGGATTAAGAGGCAGGGCAAAAAAGGAACATAAGGGAGGAGGATAAAAGGGCGGAACACATAGGAATGATTACTCGGCTTGAGGGGGAAAACTCGGAGAAGAGGACCAAAATAGAGACTAGAATAGAGGGGCTTCAGCTCAAACTATCTGAGGGAGGGCTCGGGGGGGGGGGGGGGGAGAAAGGCCAGCAGAGACGGCAAACAAGGCCGCGGACAGTGCTCCCCTGTGCTCCAGATGCGGTAAGGAGATGAATGAAGAAACGGCCGAGGAGCTTAGGGTGGCTCAGATTATCGCTGAGCTTGACACAGCCCTTCAGGCGGCTTCAGTCGGATGAAGAGCTACTCGCGGTCCTCCAGAAAGACTGGCCCGAGAAGATGTTCCAGAGGGCCTCGCTAACCCAGCAAGGCATCTTGTCAGCAAGGGAGACCCGGGCTCTTATCGTGCGAGAAAACTCAAAAAGGGACTCAGTTGCCCAACTAGCGATGCAGTTCCCCTTGGCCCCAGAGGCAGCCAAAGTCCCGGTGGATAGGCTCGCGGTTTTCCGGAGCAGGAATGTCTTGGAGCTGGAATGTGATGAAGCCGAGAATATTCCCATGAGTGTCAAGTGCACGTCACGCACTTTAGTCGTTGGAGTAGTCCGTGAAGGGGCGCCGGCAGGCGGGTTTCTCAGGCTACTCACTAAGGTGGTACTGAAAGCAAAGGCGGAGCTAAATGAGGTGAGGTTTACCTTCAGGTGCCTTAAGAGTATCAAACTGACGGCACACGAAGGGCCCGTCAGGCCCTCTGCCGCCGGATGGGCTGTGACGCCGAGTTAGTCACTCCGAAAACTCCCACAGGTGGGTCGATAAAGCCTGGTAGTGCTAGGCCGCCTGTGGTTCAAAGCACTATCAGGATAAAGACCGCTGAGGGGAAGACTTTGCAGAGACCCTACAGAGCGTCCGGCCCCTCGTTTAGTCGGGGGTGACGGGCCTGAAGGTTGGCGGGGTCTCCAAAACCAAAGAAGGGGACCTGGTTATAAAGGTCTGGAGAAGCAAGGCCGGTGCCGGGAGCTCTTTCGCTGACATTCTCCGGAACAGCTCCAACCTGGACGTTGACCGGAGGGTAGGCGGGGTCCCCAAGACCATTGTTCTTTGGAGCATTGACTCCTTCGCCGACAAAAAGCAGATAGAAGCAACGCTACGGCAGGCGTTGGGGCTGTCCGAGGAAACCCCCCTTCGCACTGAAGACCCCCGCATGGGGAAAAATGGCTATTGGCAGTGTCTGGCAACGCTGCCATCAGCTGCAGCTGCCAGGCTATTGTCCAGACGGAGCATCACTATTGGAGGCTCCGTTTGCAGACCTGAGGAATGGGTCTCCGTGTCCATGTGTTACAATTGCCGGGATGCGGGACACATGGCAAAGGACTGCAAAGGGCCGAAGGTAGACGCCAAGCGATGTTAGCGGTGCGGAAACGAAGGTCCCCTCGCGAGGGCATGCGACAAGCCCAATTCTCACTGTCACGTCTGTGATAAAGAGGGGCACTCGGCGGCCTCAACGGCCTGCCCGGCGTTCGCTAAAGCTCTGCAGGAGCGACGCGAGGCTGTAAAGCAGAGAGCCATACAGCGAACAGAAGAGGAGAGAAAGAGGGTAGAAGAAAGGGAGAACAAGCTGGCTAAGAAGGAGCGAAAACTAAAAGCCAGGCTGCCAACAGTCGACGAGGACGATTTCAAGACGCCTAGCACGACAGCCAGGAGGCAACAGGTTGGTTCCAAGGGGATCGAGAGAGCGGCAGGTAATAATCACAATGATTAGGGTCATACAGGTCAACCTGAATCGATATAGGGCAGCCCACGCCCCGCTGGACTAAACAATCCAGCATAGGGGTATTGAGCTTGCTCTAGTATCGAAACTGAACAAAGGCATTGCACTCCAGAAAGGTGTTATCAGCCTTGATACGGAAAATGACTCAGGCACCTGGTGGACGGGGAATAATAGGCATTTATCGGCTAGAAGGGTTCCGGTTCAGGGTTCGCATGGGTAGAAATAGAAGGGCTAGGGGTTTTCTATTCTTGCTATTTTTCACCAAATAGAGAACTTAGGGATTTCAATGTGTTTCTCGGCAGTCTGGGGCAGAGCCTACGCGTTCATACGGGAAAGGGAATCGTCCTCACCGGGGACTTCAATTCAGCCAGTGTCGGGTGGGGCAGCAAAACCACAAATGATAGGGGCCGGGTACTAGAAGAATGGATGGCAGACAATGGGTTGCTTTTAGTAAACGACGGAAAAGTACCCACATTCTCGCGGGGAAACCAGACGTCTTTCGTGGACCTCACGATGGCAAATGACATAGCCGTCCCAAAGATATCGGGTTGGCAGGTTGATAAGGGGGAAAACGGAAGTGACCACAGTGACAAGATTGACGAGGGCTGTCGATAGCTGTCAAAGGAAACCACGGACGAGACCCGGATCGCAGCTGTTCTCACAACGGCATGTGAGAAGGCAGGCCCCCGGACCAACTCTGGGGGCCGCCGGCGGCCAGTGAATTGGTGGAACTAAGAGATTGGCGAAACACGTCGTAAATGTACTAGACTAAATAGGGCTTACACTAGACAGCGCTCATGGCTGAGTAGAAGAGTCGCCCGAGGGGAGTAAGGGTGGACGGTGAACGTGCAATCGGCCGACCTCCTGGCGTCTTACGGAGCTGCCACACGGACACTGCCGAAGCTCATTAAGAAGAGTAAGGCGCAATCTTGGAAGCTTTTGATAGAAGAGGTGGCAAATGACGTATGGGGTCGGCCCTACCGGATCGTCTCGGTCAAGCTCCGGAAACCACCTCCTAGACTACCACCGGATGTGCTGGAGAAGACGGTTCGCCATCTCTTTTCGGATCATCCGTGGAGAGGAGAGGAGGAGTTTCTAGTTGCCCCTGAAGACATTCCGGAGGTAACGTTATATGTGCTCGAGCGAGCAGGAAAAAGGTTGACACCCGGAAAGGCACCCGGCCCGGACAGAGTTCCCCCTGAAGCGGCGAGGCTGCTAGTGAAGCGCTGGCGCAGGTGAGCAGCTAACGAAGACTCCCAAAACACGGGACTTTGTGCTGCTCATTATCCTAGACGTCAAGAACGCCTTTAACTCGATGAGCTAGAAAGTGGCAATGCAAGCGATGGAGCGCAAGGGCATCTCGCCCTACCTCCGTCGAATTATAGCATCGTACCTGTCGAAGAGAGGCCTGCTGGCCGGCGATCAGAGCTACGCAGTTACTGCAGGGGTCCCGCAAGGATCGGTTCTGGGACCGGTCCTGTGGAACCTCGCCTATGACGGGGTTCTCGAGCTGCAGGGTCTGCCTAGGGGTGTTGAGATGGTCGGTTATGCCGACGACTTGGCCCTTCTGGTCACGGCCCGTAGTACGGGAGCACAAGAGTCAGCCGCTAATAAGGCCTTGCTGATGGTGACAGACTGGAAGGAAGACCATTCTTTAAAACTGGCACTGCACAAGACTGAGGCGCTGTACCTAACAGGCAGAAAAGGGACCAAAAACAAACAGGTCGAAGTAGCAGGTCTTCGCACTACCTCGGGGTAATACTCGACAACGGACTGACTGGCGCAGCGCACATACAGCACGTGTCAGCAAGGGCCCGAAAGGTGGCCAGCAATCTGGCGCGCCTGATGCCAAAAGTCGGAGGAGTTGGAGAAGAAAAGTGCCGCTTCTTCGCAACTGCTGCAGAATCCGTCGCCCTTTGCGGAGCACCGGCATGCAACAGGAGGAAGCTGAGGTCGGCGCAACGGCCGGTGGCCATAAGAGTCTGCCGCGCATTCCGTACCGTGTCGACTGAGGCACTATTTGTCGTGTCCAAGATTCTGCCATGGCCGGGGAGCGAGCAGAACGAGCGCTGGACGGTGATCTAGACCCCACACGGGCTAGATTAGCTACTTTGGACTCTTTGCAGAAAGAATGGGTGAGGGCAGGAGCTCCTGGGTGGGTCACCAAGGGTCGCTGGACCAAAACCTCCGGTCGAAAGAGGGAATCTGTAGACGGGAGGCGGGTGGGTAATAAGCAGGCAGACCAGGCTAGGCAAATACAGCAAAGGATTCCCCAGATGATAACTCTCGACGCACCCACAGGCGGGCGGGCTGCGGGTGTCAACGGCCTTCTTGAAGTCATCGCCCCGCACCAAAGCGGGCTAGGGCGACTGTAGGAAGGCTGGAGTAGGGAGGAGAGGCAAACTGGCCACTCCCATGGATACGAAGCGATGCCTAGCAGTTACCGTTCCCTGGGGTTTGTGAGTCCCACACTAGTCACTGGCTGTGGTGACGCATGTACATTACGATTTCCGTAATCCCCCATCTTAATGCTGAGAGATTTCAGCATTAAACAAATATATATATATATATATATATATATATATATATATATATATATATATATATATATATATCATTTTTTCAACGCACTGACAACCACATTTTAGACGCTCGTAATGGGCCAAGTTGCCTGTGGCACGATATCGTCTAAATGCATCTATTGACATCGCGTTCTCGTACTGGAATTATATAGGCTTTCTCCAGCAGAGGTATGTAGCAGCAGGGCAATGACAACCACGTCCAACAAATTCAACCAGCACGGCCGGAGCTTGAACTAGCGATGTGTTGCTAACCGTGGTTGTCATGGCAACGTCCCGTTTCGAACGGTGCGCTAGCCGCCTAAGCCACCGCCGCTACAAAAGGTGTTTCAAGATAATTGGGGTGCATCTAAGGGCGTCGTAAAACTTGTTAAAATTAACATGTCCTTAATAGTATGGAGGGCCGAAATATTATCTTTATGGCTACTAATGAAACTACTCATTTTTAATATATTAATCCGACTGGCCGGACATAGCTTTAGAAAATCTACGAATGCCAAAAAAAGAAAAAGAATAGTCGCATTGGGAGCAGTTTCGAGATCGTGAAAAATTGAGATCCTATGAAACCCTTAACTTTCATCTTTCACGCCAAAAATATTGAAATTTTGAGTACGCCGTAAAGTATATAAATATATATTTCAAAATTTCCGGAGATCAAATTTTGAGAGAGAACAAATGCTTTGAATACAAGAAAAACAGTCGAGCAAATATATATGTCTACTGTAGGTTGGCTGAGTAAACCAGGCTCTGTAGATGGAGGGTAATACGAATGGCTGACGGTTTGTGACGCCTATCGTGATCTAGGAGAAAGGAATTTTGGTAGTCGCAGTTCTCCTGTCTTGTTTTCTCTGTTGGATGTTCCCTATAGTCAAAGGCAAAACCGCCCTTCACATTTGCGTTCCCTGGCTTGTGTTGATATTTGATGCCTACCTTCTCTTGCATTGCTTTTATGTCGGCAAAGCCATCGACGCCTCCTCAGACGAACAAAATTGCAAACGGATCTCTCACGGGTGGGAAAATTCGTAGTGGATGGCAAACGTCATGGCACCTCCAACCAAATGCCGACTTTTCTCATCTTTGACCGAATACCATTCTTCCTTCAACAGGAAAAGAGTGGGCAAATTGTCCTCAATGTGTCTCCTATATTGAAACGCCGTCTCAATTTAGTTTCGGCTGTAGCACAGGCTCAGGGTGAGTGCACGTTGAAAGCCGAATAGGTGGCGATTAACAATCTAATACGATCTACTGGACATTACGCTATGTTGCGAATCATAGGAAAACACTTGCATGCGTATATAGACTCACATGCAATCATTTTAGTGGAATCTATCTTATAAAAGATACATTCGTTTTCTTTTATGGTAGCTAACAGGACTAACCGGCGGAAGCTACGTTTTAGCAATAAAAAATATGGTCACTTTAGACTCACCAATATTTCACTAGTCCGGGCATCCTTGCCTTTATCGCAAACAGGTCAGATCATCAGCTGTGTACACAATTTGTGCATTTATTTCCGAGCAGCCCTGGAGGCCGCAGTGACGCCACAAACTGCTCCTTCATCACTTCATTAGGTTACCATAGGCCAGCAAAGTCGTCCCGCGTCACCGTCTACTTGTATGTGCGTTCATGATCTAGAAATGGTGCGTACACGGCAGTGATGCAGTGGTCATTTTGCATGCTGTGGTCGTTACTACAGCTACATCAACACTAGCACTACACTTGGTGTTGCCTGTCGTAAGGCTTCGGCGCCATGTGTAGTCTCGGAGAAGAGAGTGTAGCCCGTTACGCGGGGGGGGGGGGGGTCATACCTGCAGCTCCATACAGCTGCCGACATCCAGCTGCCGCTCACATCCACCGAAAGATACATCGATGGACTATCGCCGACTACCGTAGTGAGTGTTTGCCTCTCGGGCCAAGTCGGAATGATATTTGAGAACTTGCGTGTTAGTTTCATTTAGACATGGATGGGTGGCTCAGGTCGTCGACATGGGGGGTGGGGGTAGGTTTAGCCAGACTACTCTCTGGCAACGACTGACTGGCAGAACATACAGCGAGTAAGCGAAAGAAGATTTGTATATAGTGGCTGCCTTGCCAAGCGGAGCTCGCCGTCACTGCACCCCCAGGCGGTGACTGCTTCCTTGAGCCCGGCTGCTTGCTAAGATGGCGGTGCTCGCTCAAAACTCAAATCAAATCACCAGCTAAGGACAGGCCGTGATCTACACTGGGTTTCTTTATGCATGTACTTGAGATGCTATATACATATATATATATATATATATATATATATATATATATATATATATATATATATATATATATATGCAAACCATGCTGCAGTGGATTGCGAGGTTGCAAATCATGCTGTTGCCACTGTTGAATTATCTTCGATGATCCACAAAATATTGCTCGCAAAATCGTAATTTTTGTATCCGTCATGATACATTACTGATGCCTCTACCTTTCATCTGTCGCTTTTTTCAAGTATATAGTATTGCGTTTTACTATAATATCACTGATGAAATTGGCGATGACAGGGTTATTTTTAACTGTTTCTCTTATTACCGCTGCTTTTTGTGCTTTAATACATTGCGCGTCTTTACGATATTACTATAACGTATTTATTGAATTTTTAATTATATGTCCTAATTCATATTTGTTATTTATATAATTAAGAAACTATTTTAATTTGTGTGTGTAAGACAACTGCTATTTGTTCTTGATTAAAATGTTTTTATCTACAATGATGCAATGCCAATGATTTTTTGCTTGGTTCTTTAATTAACAACTCAATTAAACCGAGTAATCTCAACGTATACGTTCGATATTACTGTCTCGTTTCTTTGCATAGCCGATATCTCTTCCGTTGTTATTTAAAAAAAAACATTGAAATCACATCATTGCTGTTCGTCAGCTACATTGTTGAGATTGTGCCTGCTGAAATGAGTCGCCTTCACGTTAATACACTTTTATAGGAAAGTGATCACTTAAACCCGTTACTATTTTTAGCAATTACCTGTGGTTGTAACAGACCGCTTCGTGTGGATGTTAAAACGGATTCGTTAGATGTGTCTTAAACTAGTGTTTTAGCGCCACACGTCGGCTCATTCGCCCGCTAAGGCGAGGTAACACTACAACGTAAAATCTGAGTCCTAGGCAGACGAATATAAACGTCTAATAAAACCCGTTAAGGCTTACAAACGGTAGGCTCTGGCTAGGTAATCTAATCACTACCTGATTTTAAGCGCTAATAGCCCATCATTTTGTTGAAATTAAGCAAGCGCAGGATAAAAAACTGAAATGTTCTACAACGTACATCCATGTTGTCTTGGTGAAATAATCGCAATTGCATGTGGCATATTATTACGAGTCCTGCGTTTACATTTAAATCTGCAAACATCTATATCCCGTAACATTGTGCTAAACTTATTTAGAAGACAAATCGTTGCACTACTTCTCTCGCCGAAAGCGTGACGAAGATAGAGTGTTATGAAGAAACATCTTGAACTGTATATTATACTCAATCTGAGTGAAATAAATATAATTGAATATCAGTCCTTAGGAACATAGATAAGGTAAAATCTTACTTTGTAAGGCGCACGCTGGGCTGACCAAAGAACGCATCGGCGACGCTTGCACTAAAGCCGTGCCACGAACGCTGATTAGTAGACGCTCCGGTACTGGATAGGACACTGTTCAGTACACAAACCTTATAAGACTACAGAACATTCAGAGAAAACCGCAACATGGCATTTATAATGAGCTTCTATGTCGAGAGGCCTGCTTTTTGCAGAAATAAATAGATATGGTCATCACAAAAACATATCTGTAATATGTCAAACAGCATGATATGCTTGAAAGGAAATTGTTATGGAATTGACAATTGTTATGAAATCGCGTATGTAAATATTGTGAAGAGTGCAATATCGAACGCCACCACTCACTCAACTGCTCGCTAATTGGAACATCGTCATTACAGTCAAGTGTCAAGGATATTGTAACCTTACAAAATGATATATAAACGACTGTACTATTCTACCAATTAATGGCAAATAAACCTAAACAATCATATCGTTGACAGCATTCGCTATATTTAATCAGTCAGTAATTGATATATGTAAACTTGATTGGCGTTAGACGTCCTCCGTGGTCTCTGTATTACCTGCATAACTAGACAGTCAAACTGATGTAACGAGCTAACTAAATACACCTGTATAAATCGTAATTATATATATATATATATATATATATATATATATATATATACAGGGTAGTACAGGAATATTTGATCAACGATATATGGAATTGTAGCTCGTTAAGGCAAATCTTTTTTCCAATGGAACATGGTCTCTAAGAGGCCCTGTTTTGGAATGAGAGTCAAATTACTACAATTGGTGACATTGGTGTTTTTGCCCGACATAGGAGCATAGAATGTGCTGTTGCGAGACAACCAGTCCTCCTATACAGACTAAACACACCGTGTTCGTGTATAAGAAAGTTAGGTATATATTTTGAGGTTTAGTAGAAGTTGGCAAGAAAATGATTTTTCCCAATGGAAGGAAGGTCGGAAACGTTTTGGTAAAATTCTACGGTTCTAAACGTGAAAGCTTTAACGTAAAACATAACAACTATGACTGTCGAAAAAGCTTAGTTACTTGGCAACTATGTAACGCAGCACCGTCACTTTGGCACGAAAATGGTAGTCTTTAAATTTGCTATTGCCTAAGAGTAGTTTTGGACGCACATTTTTGGTTGTAATGGCAAACATTTATAAAGTTTATTTTCCGTATAATACATTAGGTATATGTTACGCACATCAACTAGCTAAGCCAATGGCAAACATTTACGATCTTGCACGTAAAAGCGTTAACGTAAGACATAACAACATATCGACTTTTTATGACTTTTCTTAACCTGGCCATTCGCCTTTCGCTACATAAGCTAGCAAAATGTCTTTCATTGTGCAGAATTTGCCGTCGAACACGCCGGTATGATCGGTTCCTTCATGCGTTGACTGATTCTCCCGCAAACGTAGATTTTGCACAACTATTTAGGAGAAAAAAATGCGGAATGACCACTTTTATAAATTTTTCTCTCCTAAACAAGACGTTTCCGCCCCCTTCTTCCATTAAGACAAAAATATTTCCTTGCCGAGTTCTACCTAACTTTAAAATAAGTTTATATTGTTATGAATGACTTCATATATGTACAGGGTATTACAGAAATATTTGATCAACGATATATGGAATTGTAGAGCTCGTTAAGGCAAATATTTTTTCCAATGGAACATGGTCTCTAAGAGGCCCTGTTTCGGAATGAGAGTTAAATTACTACAATTTGTGACATTGGTGTTGTTGCCCGACATAGGAGCATAGAATGTGCTGTTGCGAGACAACCAGGTTTCCTAGACAGAAGCTACACCACACCGCCGTGTTCGTGAGAAAATTCTGCTTCTTTCGAAGAACTCATAAGGCCGGTCAGAAGATGCTACATGGTCGCTTAGAAGGGAATTCGCCAAAATGAAGTTATTTTATTAACCTTCACGCCCAATACCTCAAAATCATTACCTTACGACCACTTACAGCGCTCTAAACTAACATATTCAGGCAAATGCGCATTTTGGTCCCAAACTTATGGCAATGCGAGCTGTGGTTGCGGAGTAATTACGATTTCTTGGTGGGATGTCCAGATTAAGTGCATGTAAAATGACTGTGTGGCGACGCTCACTACCGTCGACGTGTCGCGCGACAGCCGCAGCGCGTCATTTTCCATGCACTTAATCTGGACATCGCACCAAAAAATCGCAATTACTCCGCAATCACAGCTCGCATTGCCATAAGTTTGGTACCAAAATGATCGTCATGAAATGCGCATTTGCCTGAATATGTTAGTTTAGAGCGCTGTAAGTGGTCGTAAGGTAATGATTTTGAGGTATTGGGCGTGAAGGTTAATAAAATAACTTCATTTTGGCGAATTCTCTTCTAAGCGACCATGTAGCATCTTCGGACCGGCCTTATGAGTTCTTCGAAAGAAGCAGAATTTTCTCACGAACACGGCGGTGTGTTTAGCTTCTGTCTAGGAAACCTTAATGGAAGGAGGGGGGCGGAAACGTCTTGTTTAGGAGAGAAAAATTTATAAAAGTAGTTATTCCGCATTTTTTCTCCTACATAATTGTGCAAAATCTACGTTTGCGGGAGAATCAGTCAACGCATGAAGGAACCGATCATACCGGGGTGTTCGACGGCAAATTCTGCACAATGGAAGACATTTTGCTAGCTTGCGTAGCGAAAGGCGAATGGCCAGGTTAAGAAAAGTCATAAAAAGTCGATATGTTGTTATGTCTTACGTTAACGCTTTTACGTGCAAAATCGTAAATGTTTGCCATTGCAACCAAAAATGTGCGTCCAAAACTACTCTTAGGCAATAGCAAATTTAATGACTACCATGTTCGTGCCAAAGTGACGGTGCTGCGTTACATAGTTGCCAAGTAACTAAGCTTTTTCGACAGTCATAGTTGTTATGTTTTACGTTAAAGCTTTCACGTTTAGAACCGTAGAATTTTACCAAAACGTTTCCGACCTTCCTTCCATTGGGAAAAATCATTCTCTTGCCAACTTCTACTAAACCTCAAAATATGTACCTAACTTTCTCATACACCCTATGCAAGTATGCATGCCTTTGCTTTCGATATGGCTGTCGAAAAAACTTAGTTACTTGGCTTACGTCACGCAGCACCATTACTTTGGTACGAAAATGGTGGGTATAACATTTGCAGTTTGCAAGATGGCGGCTACCAGACGAACGCAGTTTCTGTGCGCTCTAGCACTGGTGTATTTTTTTAACGAAAAATCTGCCCGAAATAGATGTGCTACTGCAGTCAAGCGTGCAAAATGGTTTAAACAATCACCTCACCTAAATGAACACTACAACAGATGACATGGTAAGCGTTTTAAGGCATCTACCTCAAAGATGCTTCAGTAAGTCACAACTCATTCGTTCCACGGCACTTGTCATTTTGCTGTTACTGGCTGGAGATATCGAGAGCAACCCAGGCCCCCCATGTGTCACTTGTGGTGGTGATATCCAGCAAGTAAAACCCCGCACTGTTTGTCAGGGCTGCAGTAAAACCCTCCACACTCATTGTGCTTATCAAATACACCCGATCGGCACAATAAAAACTGCAAATCGTGCTTTCGGAAAGAAGTTGCTGTTAGCGTGGCAACTAACAGCGCAAATGTAAAGACCAACTGTGGCTGTCTTAACCATCTACATTCACTCAGAAAGAAAATTGACGAATTAACAAAAACCGTCAATAAATTGGTCATTGGCAATATTGGTAGCACCATTGCCACAACACCAGCTGTTCACCGGACCAGTAACAACCAACTCGCTGGACTAGCCGGACCAGTAACAACCAACGTATCCAAGATGTGCCAATACAACATCGAAGCCGCAGCGGTACGTTCACACCTAATGGAGGACGCAAGAATGCATGGCTCACAGTTGGAAAAGGAGGACACGTGAGGAATCGTGAGCAACGTGCAACAACTGGCACAAAGAAATTGACGAACCTGAAAGTCGTAAACGTTCAAGACGTGCCCGAAAGACCTCGCATACAAGCGTTATTTAAAAGCCGCCTCAATCTGTCACATACATGTGAGGACATACAACAACATGTAGCACGGATCTTGGGTAACGATTTAGATGTTAAAGTGACGAAACTTTCAAGGATGAATCAGGCCTATTATAATAGTTTTCATATAAATATAACAGCCGACAAATTTAGCGAACTGCTGGACCCTGGGGTGTGGTCGGAAATGATACACTTTCGCCCTTTTCGCGGACAACCAAAACCATTTAGAATATGCGGCACAGAGGAAACGACGACCGCGGGAACTAAGCGCAGTAGACAAACTGACGAAGAAGGCGACATCACAATGGTATCTTCGAGAGATTGACAAGTGGCAATAGAGCAGCCCGCAGCACAGCTAGTCTACACACAGAATCAATACAGATGTATGTTGTGGAACGTTGAATCACTGGAATAATTATATAATAAGTCGGGCGAAAACGACTTTCTCAACATAGATATTATGTTTTTAACCAAAACGTTTGTGACAAACACAACAAATATAAATTAGTTCACACAAAACAAAATATATCATGGACTGGCACTTAAGTCTCAAGGGAGAGGCCGACCCAAATGGGATGTGGCTATTGCCGTCAGAACGACAGAGTGCTCACACTTACTCAAATGCACTTTAAGAGAAATTGTGCTAGAACTAGAAGAACATTATCTGATATGCATCTATAGTCCACCAGATAGGCACACATGCTGATGTAATCATGACATTGGACACGCAATGAGCTATTGTTTTAATACAAATAAGCATATTGTTATAGAGGGCGATTTTAATTGCGATCTATTAAAAGATAACGCACAAAGCGCAGCTTTTATATCAGGAATGCATGAGCTTGGATTGCAGATTAAAAACAACAAACACGAGGCTGCGTAAGTCAGCTGGAATGGAAGAAGTGCGATCGATGTGGTATTAACCTCAGCACAGCAGCCACAATTAATCATCAGCGAAATGCATTCAACGCCCTCAGCGCATCGAAAACACTTCAAAATAACGTTCAATTTGCACCGAACCCACAAGCCCAATGCACCCTCTGTGCACACCCTTAACCGCTCCCTGAACCCCCAGATATTACAGCAAGCACTACAACTTATTCAGCCAACAGACGATATCAATATCACTGAAAAAGCTATCCGGTGGGCAATACAAATTTGATGCGCACGGAAGCCGCTACACAAACCCACTGCGCACAAACCATGGTTTGATAAACAATGCAAAGCCATGAAATACACAATTTGCAGTCACACGGATCTTAGCCCAGAGGGATTGCAACGACTTGCAGACATGACACGAAATTTTAAAAATATTAAGCAAGAAAAGAAACAAGCATATGAGATCTTTCAGCGTGTGACACGCGTACAACAGAGTGCTACAAAACCATGGATACTCCTCCCAAAACGACCCACTCCACCAAACCCATTAATCAATGACGATGAGTGGATATTTCATTTTACGCGCCTATACGATGGTGAGCTCCTACTACCTCCGAGGGAGAACGTTTGTGATTATGGAGCATTTACACAAGAAGAGGTCGCCAATGTAATTAAATACAAAGAAAATGGTAAATCGGCGGGTCCAGATCAAATTGTGTATGAACATATTAAAACAAATATCCGTTTTCTGTGCCTGCCATTAACCAAATTGTATAACGCATGCCTACGCTGCGGCAAAATACCGGAAGAATGGAGAAAAAGTTTTTTGCAGCTAATTTACACAAAGAAGGGTGAAGCAACCAACCCAACCTACTACCGCGGAATTGCACGTATTAGCGTTGTTTATAAAATAGTTGCTTCACTTGTTGTAGAACGCTTATATGACGCCGTAGGCCCAGATTTACCATCCGAGCAACACGGATTCCTAAGAGTACGATCTACGTTGGATGCCGTTGCCTTCCTTTTAGACCCGCCAAGATCAAAAAGAGATGACATATGCCGCTTTTATCGATTAAAACTGCATTCGACTGCGTTAGAAGAGCCAAACTCCTAAACGTACTTCGAACTCGATACTCTATAGAGAGAACTATGTATAATCTAATACGTGACATGCTGCATGTGAACTTAATTATTATCAAGAACGGGGCTCATTATGTCAGCAGGCCAGTAGCACAGAAAACTAGAGTCGTACAAGGTGACTTCGCAAGCCCGTTCCTCTTTATACTGTATATAGCTGGTTTGGCGGACGCCCTCAGAAACAACAAGCGATACATGCATTTTATGCCGACGATTTAGTAGTGCTTGCAAGGACACGAAACCACCTGCAGTTTTATCTAAAGGAAGCCTCAGATTAGTGCCAACAAAATCAACTGACAATTAGCATCGCCAAAACAAAAGTACTACGGTCTAGTAGAGGCGGATCGTACGCTGCAGATGATCGGTGCATTAAAATAGGGGGAGTAAATATTGAACTCGTCAATCACTTCTGCTATCTAGGAATAACAGTGACCCCCCGGCTGTCATTCAGCAGACATATAGGGAAATGCGTAGCAAGGCCACCGCGGCTACCATTCTAGTGGGAGACGTTACTGACATAGAACTAAACATCGCGCTAAAATTGTTTCTATAGTAAGATACTGCCTTCACGCAATTGTTGCCCCCTTATCATACAATGTCAGACCTTAAAAACATAGATATAATAACATTTTATTTCATAAAGCGCACGTTAGGCTTGCCGAAGAACGCATCGGCAACGCTCGCACTAGAACTATGCCACGAACGCACACTAGTAGAAGATTTTGTACTGGACAAGATACCGTTTAGTACACACATTTTAGAAACCTACAGAGAATATAGAGAAAACCGCAACATGGCATTTGTAATGGGTCGCTATGTCGAAGGTCCTGCTTTTGGCAGCAATAAATGGAAACTATCATCACAAAAAAACAGATCTATATAATGCCGAACAACATGGCATGGTTACCACCACTTTCTATGCTTAGGCGGAAACTGTTATGAAATTGACGAGCGCGTATGTAAATATTGTGGAGAGTGCACTATCGGACGTTACCACATACTCACCTGCTCGTTCATTGACACATCGTCACCACAATCAAGCGTCAACGATATTCTTAGCCTACAAAATGATATGTGGACTATTGTACTATGCTACCAATTCATGGTGAATAAACCCGAAACTAAGATTTGCTATTGTCTAAGAGTAGTCTTTTGAATGTGCATTTTGGTCGAAATGGCAAAATTTTACGATTTTGCTCGTAAAAACGGTTATGTAAGACATAACAACATATCGACTTATATACAGAAACATATGCCTTTCCTTAATCTAGCTTTTTGCCTCTTGCTACGCAAGCTAGCGAAGTGTCTTCAATTGTGCAGAATTTTCCACCGAACGCACCAGTATGATCGGTTCCTTCAAACCTTGGTTCCCCCGCAAACGTAGATTTTGCACAACTATGTAGAACAAAAGAAGGCAAAACAACTACTTTTATAAATTTCATCCTCTCTCCTAAACAAGTCGTTTCCGTTCCCTCCTTCCAATGGGGAAAAATTATTTCCTTGCCGAGTTTTACCCAACTTAAAAATAAGTTTATTGTTATGAATGACCCTGTATATTTGGCGGGCGCTTAGTTAGATTCGATCGCAGTTTTCGAAGCCACCCTTACTACATTTTGTATTTAGTCTGAATTCTAGATACTGACCGTACACACACATACATATACATATATACTATATATATATATATTTATATATATATATATATATATATATATATATATATATATATATATATATTTAATATATATATATATATATATATATATATCTATCTATATATCTATATATATATATATATATTTATATATATCTTATATATATCTAGGTGGGGAATCTTGGAAAAACAGCAAATCAGTGGACACAAGTTACGCACAGTCTCCCCGAACGTTCCTATGGAACAAGCAACACGTCCTATAGTTAGCGAAATATGTTATACGTTTTCACATAGTTGTACCAGCACCCCCCAGCAAATGACCGACACGCTAAGCACGTGTCAAAGTCGAGGCCCCAAAACAGAGAGGCGTTGTGGGTCTGCATCGCACCGCAGCTGCATCGCAATTAAGTCCACGCAGTGTCGTTAGCCGTAAGTTTAACATCTTCAGTTCATAGGGCAGCAGCAGCAGCCACCGATGATGTAGCTGCGAGTCGGTGGCTGTTTTTGTGGTGTCCTGCTGCTCTGCGGTGAAGGGCGTCATTAATGGGCACACTGCTTATAGGCGCAATGAACGCACAGGCTATGCACGACTTTCTACTTCTAATGCGCTGCTACCTTTAGCACGAATGCTATCTAGCCAAGTCACAACTCAGCTGCCAGCCATTCTTTGACCAACCACATTAGCGTACGCGCGCGCCAACAGCTGAGCCATTTATCGACAATATTGTGCTTTGAGTCAAGCATCTTGCGTTGTCGGATCTGCATGTGACGTGATAGTTTTTACGTGCTAGCAGCCATTGTCTAGGTGTGTGTTTCAAACGCTAACAGTTATTTCATGCTCCTGTACGACTCTGGTTTGTCTCTAGGTTTGCGCCCGCAATGACACTCTCCGAGCGAGATGTGGGTCACGCAGGCCCTCGAACAATGGTTCGAAATACGTCAATCTCTATTAGGGTACACGGACGTGCGGTACAGATTGCGTAGAGTATGTGTGAGAGACAAAAAAGACCGAAGAGCAAAAAACAGCGGAACAAAGCAGCTATTCGGCAAGGTAGCTAGCGCAGGTTCAGAACAAAAGAAGGTTGGGTCGAACAATTGAATACGTATACATCTATCACCAAAAGCTTACAACAGCACTGTGAGCACTCTGCAGTTGCCCTGATTATATATTAGGTTTTGATATTGCAGAATTTGCCATTGTATACCAAATTGCAAGGTCGCTCCCCCGCTTGTTGTACAAGATCTCTTTGAGTGTTATTTTAGTGAGCATCAACTATGAACCCCAAACTGTTTAGAAAGCCAGGTTTCAGCCAAGATGGTCCCACCATAGTGTGGAATGCCTCTTTTGAGGAGTAACCAAAACCTGTTTTTGTGCTCCTCACCTTCTGCAGCTTTGGAGGTGCTGCTACAGGGTGGCATATCTCTTTGTTAAGTTAGGCCGCCATGAGCGCGAGTATAGCCCGTCTCGTTTCCTTGCTCTGTCTAAAGTCGCGGGAACGGTCAGAGATTACGGCATTGTAATGTGGGGTTCTCACTTCTTCCATTTTAGATCAGATTGCCACTTGTGATTAATAGTAAGTCCAACATAACAGTGAAACGGGGCTACACTACTAAACTGTAATCTTTGATGGACCAGCAAAGGCATTGTTTGTTACCCGTCTCTAAAACCGGGCAAGATAAGTGTAAGGGAAATCTACTCGGCCTAATGCGAGAGAGTAGAAGCTGTGCGAGAAGCAAGCCAGCCTCCTCACAAGAGCAACTGAACTAATGCGATCTGAATAACATCTGATCCTGCATTTTCGAAATGCCCTAAACAGCACTTAGTTTTGGTGAGCGTAGCTACTTCGTTTACACTAACGATACTTGTATACTTAGGAAAACCAGTCCAGCCTCCGACCAGGGTGTGTGGCGAGCGTTTGCCTAAATGGTAAGGCTGACAATACAAGATTGAGATAATACGGGAAGCCCAAGTGATGTAAAAATCTAGTGCAGTGCCCGCCGAATCCTTAACGCTCCCAAGACGACGAAATAGGGAAACAATGGAAGTAGATTGCTCCATTTATCTTACCGACGGAAAAGCATAGCCTTGAAGGTCAAACGAGGAAACGTCACAGCTTTTTATTCTTTCCTCCACTTGACGGTAGCCCTCACTCCGTCTTCTTCTTGTGTGCGGCGAAGGTAACTTACTGCTCGCTCTCGTCGCCTGGTCTCGTCCTCCGGTGATGAGACCTATCAGAAGTCGGTCTTGGCCTCTGGTATGAGAGCCTATGCTCTCCCTAACCTGTTATACATTTTTTGGCGTTCGATAGTCGGGACGGTAACGCCCTGTACTTTTGTATACGCAAGCGAACATAGGTGAAACTAGATGGGCACTTCCAAATATGTACGCGCTCTCTTACTGAGGTAACTTAATCTATTTTCTAAATACATCTTGACCAACGCCTTTTATAAAACGGATTCGTAAAAAGCTTGGCAATGTGGGATCAAACTCTATATTATGTCAGCGTGAGACTTAACATAAGTCTCACGCTGACATCGAGTTTGACTCCACAATGCATAGTACATCACTTGCTTTAGACAAACAAGGCTATACCTTTTCAGGTTTAGAGTTCAAATCTTGCTTTGACAGCCTAAGTATTTCTTAATATTTTAGCCCACGTTACAGTCACAGAGCTCGACATATTTGACGTTTCCATTTAGACTTGAATTTATGTGACTACGTTAAATAGTTCATCCATAGTGTTTTTAGGCGGTTATATATATATATATATATATATATATAAACTCTTATACTACATGTAAAAATATTATTTACTTAAGCATTTTGTGAGTTGACTTGCTCGATGGACCGCACTGCAAAGTATTGCAATAACTTTGCAGCTTAAAATGGTAAACAACTACAATACAGTCGTTTGTATATACAATTTTAGCATTTTAGCGACCGTTCCACCGGGCGAAAAAGTGCAAAGCATCTTTCTCGCTGCGCAAAATTTGCCGCTGAAAGTTGGCCCCACACCATGCCAAGGCTGTAGCCCAACAATGGCGCAACCTTAAGCTCAAAACGACGCACTGCCGCACTCACGACAGTCGTCGAGGGTCTCTTACCTATGTGTGATTAGAGGCAATAGCCGCCCCACACCTGTCTCCGATGTGCTGGGTGAAGGTCGTTCCCGTATAGTGTAGTCCCAGAGCTAAATACGGAAAGGTGTTGACAAACTCCAGCGGTTGACCACAACAAGATATTACTTCTGCTGCAACAATTCGACCCACGGCGAAACTTAATGGCTTTTGTCCTTTGCAAACTTATTTGGGTGCATTTACGGCAAAAAAACTTTCTACGTGGCCGACAATTCGATAAATGGCACCGCGGTCTTAATATGCCTCTACTATATCATCCGCATTTATAACGACGACGGCGTCTCTAAACTTAATCCGCACATGGCAGGCTAGGTCTGCGATGAGCAAGGAGAATGCCAGGCAGCTGAAAGGGGCCTCTTGGAGGGTCCCTACGTTTTGACTCAGCTGCAAGGCGTCTTCGCCCCTTACGTTTACTTCAAGGCGGTCTTCATCAACGAAGCTGGAGAGCACTCGTAGAAATAAACTACTCACCCCAGCATGTCGAAATGATTCGACTAGTAAGTAAGAAGAGCTTTGTCAAACGCTTTGACACAATCAATAAAGACAGCGTACAAATGACCCCCAGGCACTGCCAACACCCACTCAACTTCCGACAAGAGTACATGGATCGCATCCTGTGTACCTCGGCCCCTCCTGAGTCCAAACTGCTCCGGAGGTAGGGCCTTCTTAACAGTTGGAAACACCCTCGAGATAATCAATTTAGCGACATTTTCTTAAAAGTATAGTGAATAGCAGAGTAAGCCTGGCTTCGTGCCAAACCAAACAATCGACGCTATATCAACAACAATGTAAACAACAACAGCTTGAAAAAAGCGGACGGCGGTCTTCAGAATTTGCCCAACAAAATGTGTGGTCTAGAGCCCGCTTTCGACTGTTTTCCGCAGTGGTATGTGTCCGTCGCTGGGTATCTGATTAAACAGATTGCACAGCTCTCCTGCTAGAACGTCGCACGACTCAGCCCAATGCTCGTAATAGATTCGATCTAAACCACTGCTCTGCCTCTTGGGTAACCCGTGCAAGGTAATTTGCACTACTTCTTCCACCGTAAGCGGCGAATTCACGTAGTGCTGCTCCAGAGTGAGCGGCTGCTTAACAGCTGGGTTAGGCGCGAGGGCGTTTGCATCGAGCAGAAGGGCAATGAAGTTCTGCCGCAATTGTTCCTTTGTTATGCTGTGCATGCTTATTTTCAGCCGACAAACAATATAGACATGGGGATCGCGCTCTGCTCTCTCAAGCAAACACAACTCCTTCTCCTCATCATATTGGCGCTTATTCTGCTGTGGGTTCCTCTATGTTGGCTATAAAGCGCCCTACGATCAGCAACTATCTGGGGGTCAGGGTGTAGAGCCCTGTCTCGGCGCAGTAGTCCCAAGACTACCCGACGTTTTAAATGTAGCAGGCCTGTGTAAACCATGGCCGCGCCCGTCTTTGTGTGTACTTCTTCTTGACTACAGCCGCCTTTACAGTGGCCTCCAAAGCGTGGTTGCTTTGTTCAATGTCACAGGTTGATCTCAGCACCCCTAACTCGTGCGCGTCAATACAGGCAAATCTAGCTGCCTAGTCCAGTACGTTGCCGACTGCCGACGCGAGGCGCGTCCCTGGCTAGGCGCACACAGAGATGCCAGCACCGGCAGGTGCTTCCGTGTTAAGTATAATATATTAAGTATAATACATCGCATCCTTGAAATTCCGTCGAGTGTTGAAGATTGTAAAACAGGAGGTCGATATTGTTTCTTTCACTTTGGCAAACGTACGTGAATTTATCACGCCCATTTGCGCAATGCAGGCCTCTGTTTTCTAGAAGCATTGAGAAGCCCATCGTCCTTCCGCCGATCAGAGTGGGTAGCTGGAGGTTTAGCCTCGCTAGACCAGCACTGATCGCATCGACAGCCCTAACATCATCGTAATGAGGTGGCAGGTAGAACAATGCGAGGTTGAATCTATCTGAAGTGGGTGTCATGCAACACTCACCTCTATACACATATTGCATTCGGGGTGACTGTCTTTTATGGCTTCCGTCTGGAAAACTCCCTAGCAGATGGAAACCTCGCATCTCATGGAAATGCAGTTTCTTTCGCACGAAAGTTTACGAGAACAATATCCACATCTTCAAATAAACGGATCTGTAATAACCAGTGTAAGTTATCCTGAGGCAAAAACTAACAAAGTAATTTTAACGTAAACACTAATAGTAGAAGAAATCGTTACTTTTTACGGAAATGGTCAATCACAGATGGTTTAATAATATGTTGAGCTCTTAACTTATATATAAATATATATATATATATATATATATAAAAAAAAAAAAATATATATATATATATAGATATATATAATAGTATATATATATACATACATATATAAATATATATAGTATATATATATATATATATATACATACATATATATATATATATATACATACATAGATAAATATATAATATATATATATATATATATATATATATATATATATACATATATACATACATATATATACAGGGTGTTACATGATTATTTAACGATCGATAGTAAGAATTATAGAGCTTCGGTGAAGCAAATTTTTGAAAAGTTTTGTTTTGGAGTAAGAGTGAAATTACTACAATTTGTGACACTGGTGTTGTTGCCTGACATAAGCACCTATAATGTGCCACTTCGAGACAACCAGTCATGCTATACAGAAACTAAGCACCCCGCCGTGTTTGCGAGAAAGTTCTGCTGCTGAAGAACATATAAAACCGGCCAGATTCGCAAACGAAGAAAATTCGCAAACGAAGAAAATTCGCAAACATGAAGTTCTTTTATTATCTTTCACACCAGATTGCGCATTTCATGATAATTCTGGTACCAAACTGTTGGCAATGCGAGCCGTGATTGTGGAGATTTTAATTAAGATTTTTCGGCGATGTCGAGATTGAGTGCATGTATAACTGACTGTGTGGCAACTTTGTGGCTGTGGTGGACAGGTGGGCGGTAGTGAACGTCGCCACACAGTCAGTTATGCATGCACTCAATCTTGACATGCCCGCCGAAAAATCTTGAACATGAAACATGACGGTGCGCTTAGTTTCCGTATAGGCGGACTGGTTGCCTCGCAATGGCACATTTTATGCTCTTATGTCGGCAACAACACTAGTGTCACAAATTGTAGTAATTTCACTCTACACTTCGAAACAAGACTTCTTAGAGACCATATTCCATTAGAGATATGCATGAAAGTCCTTATAGCGGCATCTTCCATCAGGAGCCCGCACAGCCTGCCCCTCGCGACAGCCATTCGCGTCTTTGACCTAAAGATCGCTCTCGTGGCTTCATATGGAGTGGAAAAGCTTTTCTATAAAAGACGAGTCCACCGCACTAGTCCCAACAGATTAGTATATTTACTGGCGTCGACTCCGCTATTTGTTGAGAATTTACAAAAAATACACGTGTTACCGAAAACGGCAGCTTTCAACGAGTACATGTCTGAATGGGAGAATAAGATGGCAAATATTAACCCGATCTTTTATGAAACCCAGGCAATGACGTGTAGTTCGTGGAAGCGCTGCAACTATGAGAATAGACACCTAATTGCACGATTTGCTGCACATGGCTTCCACATGAAGATCTGTATTCGAGAGAAGTTCCATGAAATTTCCTCGTTATGCTTGTGCAAACTCTGCGGGAGACAGTGTGACTTATATCACCTTCAACAATGCGATCGAGCAGTTCCGTTGACTCGACTTTTAGAACCGTGATGAATATATGTATATGTAAATGTGTGCTTACTCTGTACGCGCAATATTGTAAACCAACCATCGGTTAATAAAGCTATTATGTAAATATAGAGTAGAGTTAATATGGGCGCACCTGACTCCCAGAAACCTCGACTAGCTGAACCAGATAAAGGCAGCTTTTTTAAAACAGACTCTGGGACTCCATACGTCAACGCGCAACCGCCTCGTCTCACTATTAGCAGACTGTTCACTTTTTATAGAAGACCTAAGGCGCCGTTATAACCTCCCTCAAAATGGGAGGCCAAACTTTTCGAACTCGACCCGGAATTCTTCAATACCGGAGCGACGAGAAATGTGGAATGGAAGGGGCCAGAGCTTAGCAACAGGCACGTGATAACACGAGATGCAGTACACGGCTATCATCACATTTTGTGTCAACGGGCTGAATTCCATGAACCACGTGAGACTTGTGTATGCCGCCGCTACAGTGAGTTCTGCCGAAAGTAACATGCCGCAAAATGCCGCAATCTTATGCAAGCTTTTTCTCCCCAAGCACTCGCTTCAGAAACGCGGATTTAACTCCATCAAGGTAGTCAGGTTAGGCAATATATATATATATATATATATATATATATATATATATATATATATACCAAGCTAGCTTCGGGTTGTTCTTATGTTGTTTCTTGCTCTAGTTATTATTTTCCTAATTACGCACTGTTTTTAAGTATGTTGTTTTGATACGCAGGTTAGTTGCACTGTGTTTGTCTTGTGAAGGAGAATGGTTGTAGGGATGTGAGTATTGCATAAGGCAGTTCACATAGACTCTTTCACAGATAGAGATATCGAGGAACAGCGATTTGAACAACCACAATAGTGGCTAACGATAGAAACAGCCGCATCATCATCATCAACGACAACAATAAGAACAACAACAAGAACAACAACAACAACCACAACATGCACAACAACAATAACAACAACAACAAAAACATCAACAACAACTGTACCAGCATATAGCAGAAGCAGTTTTGCAATTTTGGACAACGATAAGAGGGCAGCACTAGGGCTCATGAAACGGCGAAACGCGCTCCTAGAGCTACAAAGTTGCGGGTTCGCATACATTTCCTACTTCCAGATTGCGACAGAGATCCTCCCATGGGGGCCTTTGCCCTCCAATAAGGCAAGAGAAGGAGTAAAATGCACGTTTCTGAACGTGATAAACAGCTAAGGGGTGATATGGGTCAACCTATAACGACAGCGCTGGTTAATTTATGCGTGTAAGATTGCCAATTGCACTGTGATATATAGCAGACAAACGCCGTAGAAAACAGTTTTCTTGAATTCACATTTTAGAGAAAAAAGTGTGCGTTTGAGAGCTAGCAGCGGCTTCTTCTTCTACCCTTTTTGAGATGCCGCAGGTGTCCAGAGTCAGTAACTAGTGCTGTTGCTGGCACCGGCATGGTCAATTACAGTGAAACAAGCAAAATGCTTGTCTCACTGTAATTGACCATGCCGGTGCCAGCAAGCAGCACTATGCTAGGACGGAAAGGGTGATTGGAACTTAGTAGGTAGGGGCCCTTTATCCGACCAATGTTAAAGATACTTCAGGTAAACCTTAACCGCTGCAGGGCGGCGCATGACATGCTCGATGAGATAGTACGCAGAGAGTCTATAGGCCTCTGCCTGCTTTCCGAGCCAAACATAGCGATCACCAAGCGGAAGGCAGACTGGGTATCTGACGCAGAGGCGGATACCGCAATCTGGTGGACGGGTTCCGAGAGAAACCTCGCGATTAGGGGCGGGGGGGTCGGGGAGGGGGTTCTCCTGGCTGGAGATTGACCGGGTAGGGGTCATCTATAGCTGCTACTTCTCTCCCAACAGGGAGGAGGAGGAATTCGAGGAATTCCTCGAGGAACTTGCCCAGAGTGCGGGGGCACATGCAGGTAAGAGGGTAGTGATCACCGGGGATTTTAACGCAGCCAGCATAGCATGGGGTAGCCGAACCACAACTAGACGGGCCCAAACTTTACAGGAGTGGATGGCTGAAAAAAGTCTAATGGTTCTTAATGACGGAAGGGTCCCCACCTTTTCCAGAGGGAGCCAGACGGCCTTCATTGACCTAACAATGGTCAATGAGGCGGCCTTTCCACTGGTGGTAGAGTGGAGGGTGAGGGAGACGGAGGAGACCATGAGTGACCACAGATACATCTGTTTCACCATCAGTACCCCCGAGGTGGCCCTCGCCCCGCCCCCTAGTAAGAGATGGCAGATGCGGAAACTTGACGCCAAGATTATAGTGGCTGAAATAGACGAGGGTTGCAAACAACTGGGAGACACGGTGGGGGATGAATATCAAATAATTAGCATACTCTCTACAGCATGCGAGAAAGCTGCTCCCTCACAACACCATGGGAGCCGCCACCCTCCTAATTACTGGTGGAACAAAGGGATCGCAGCTGCCCGCAGGGCTTGCATTAGGCTAAATAGGATTTTCACGAGAACACGCAGCTGGTTAACGCAAAGAAAACGACGGGTGGGATTTTACGGGGAGCAAGAGACCGCAAGAGCTGAATCCCAATTGACGGAGTACAAGGCTGCTCGATTGAGACTCCGAGGACTCATCGCCAAAAGTAAAGCCCGAGCGGAGAAAGAGCTGATAGACGCGGTGGAGAGCGACGTATGGGGCCTGCCGTACCGAATAGTTATGGCCAAACTCCGGAGACCTCCCCCGAAACTCCCCCCGGATGTGCTGCGGGAGACTGTAACCGGTCTTTTTCCGGCACAGCCGCGGAGAGAAAACGAGGAGTTCTCGGTCACCCCGGAAAACATTCCGGAGGTGACGCTGGAGGAGGTCGAACAAGCCCGGAATCGGTTGGCAACCGGTAAAGCGCCCGGCCTAGACGGAATTCCCCCAGAGGCAGCGAGGCTGCTGGTCAAAAGGTGGCCTAAGGTCTTCCAAGACCTTGCCAACAAGCTTTTGAGAGAGGGGAGATTCCCGAGGCTGTGGAAAAGGGCAAGCCTGGTTCTAATCCCCAAACCCGGGAGGAAGACGGGGCCTTCGGCTTACCGGCCCATATGCCTCATTGACGCCATGGGTAAGCTCCTGGAGAACGTTATAGTCAAGAGACTAAACGACGAGATTCAGGAAAAGAACGCCCTATCAGATGCCCAGTACGGCTTCCGGAAGGGCAGATCCGCATTAGGGGCTCTAAAGAAGGTTCTGAAACGGGCGGGTGAGGAGACTATGAAGACCCCTAAAACAAGGGGATTCGTGCTCCTGATCCTCCTGGATGTCAAAAATGCCTTCAACACAATGAATTGGAAAGTAATTGTGGAGGCGATGAAGAGGAAGGGCTTTTCCCTCTACCTCCGTCGAATGATTTCATCCTACCTGGATGACAGAGGCTTGGTTGCAGGGGGGCAGGAGTACGAGGTTACTGCCGGAGTCCCACAGGGCTCGATTCTAGGACCCGTGCTCTGGAACATAGCTTACGACGGGGTGCTCGAGATCCCAGGTCTCCCGTATGGGGTGGAGACGTTGGCGTACGCCGATGACCTTGCACTCATGATAACGGCCAGGACCGAACGAGCCCTGGAGAGCGCCGCCAATGAGGCCTTGTCAATGGTGTCCGAGTGGATGGAGTCCCATCACTTGAAACTGGCACCCGACAAGACGGAGGCGATGTACCTAACAGGCAGAAAGAGGACGACCGGCATTAACCTCGTGATGGCGGGCCACCCGATAGAAATCAGAAAGAAGGTAAAGTACCTTGGGGTCATGCTAGACACCGGACTGACCGGATCGGCACACGTTAAGTACGTGGCCGAAAAGGCCCAAAGGGTCTCCCTGAACCTGGCGCGGATCATGCCTAGGGTCGGTGGGGTGGCTGAGGTGAAAAGAAGGCTCCTGGCCTCGGTGGCCGAATCAACGGCACTATACGCAGCCCCAGTCTGGGGGGACATGGCAATGCGGACGGCGAAAAATAGGGGGGCACTAAGGTCGACCCAACGAACGCTGGCAATCAGGGTAAGCCGGGCGTATCGAACAGTCTCGACCGAAGCTCTCCTGGTCCTAGCCAAAATGCTGCCATGGGACCTCCTAGTGGCTGAACGAAGTAAAATGTATCTAGACGAAGGTCTGGATCTCACCAGGGCCAGGAGTGCCACCATATCGGCCTGGCATGAGGAATGGGCGCAGGTAAGACCCGGTGTGACCACAGGGAGCTGGACCAAGAGTCTGATACCGGACCTCAGGGTATGGTATGACCGCCGACACGGGGAGCTTTCCTACTGGACGACTCAGGTTCTGACCGGACACGGCCAGTTCCAGAGCTACCTGTCAAGGATTAAGAAGCCCGGGACGCAGCACCAACCGCTGTGAGGTGCCGACCCATCAAGGAGGTGGTCTCCCATATGATGACTTCGGCGGAGGCATGGAGGGAGGCGACGAACTTGTTCGACGCTGTTTTGACACTCAAGACAGCCAAGGAAACGGCCAGGCGGGAGAGGTTTGAGCGGGTCTCTCGGGAGAGTGGTCGAGACGAGGAGCCGAGGGAGGGGGGAGGGGGTGGGGAGCAGCCAGGCCCTCATGGTCTCGACGCACCCTCACAGGACGGATTACAAAATGGCATCCCCCTATCCAACCGCAGGTAGACATGCGGGATGATAGTCAGGGATAGAGCTGATTGAAGGAGAACGGCAGGGACGCCTCTCCCACGGTTTCGATGTAATGCCAAAGTAATACCGAGCCTGGGCGGGTGGGGAGGAATCCGGGTTTAGTGGGTTTGCGAGTCTCACACTAGTCACGCAGGCTGCTAGTGGCGCATGTGCATCATGCATTACCAAAACCTCCCAGAACAAAAAAAAAAAAAAAAAAAAAAAAGCAAAATGCTAAGATGATTAAGCAAATGTCTCTGTCGGAGGAGATGGAGAAGTTGACTCTATATCGGGCGAGGAAAACGGTGACAATGATGAGTACTGAAAGCGGCACGAACAGCCCCACACTTTCCTGCACTGCTGCTGTGGAGGAGGAGGTCATCAAAGTGACTAACAGCGGTGTAAAGGTGAACGAGATTGCATAATATTGATCAGCTCAAACACTTGGCTGTACACAGACTAGTTATTTAGCATGGTGGGAATATTGATATCGTGAATGATAGTGCTTGAAATGAGTATTGTATTGATAACATGTAACTAGTGGTAAACAGTGCGCTTAATTACCTAGTCAACATAACAGTTGAGAGACATTTCCGTTTGACGGTCTGCTTCATTCCAACTTGTTACCACACCGCAGTGCTTCCCCTGCCAAACAGTTGGCATTACAAGCGCTACCTTCCATATCATCCCATATTTAACTTGTCAGTCCCGCCTCGTTTAAACGTGAGCAAGCAGGTATTGCTTACCCTACTCCCTGACCCTTTTTTGATCAGCGGGAGCGCATCCGAGACTGGCTACGTCGCAGAAGAAATACTCATCCATCGGGTACCTCAATGAACTTTACCCACTCACGTTTAAGGTCTTAGGCTCCCGCCGTTTGGTCTAAACAACTACTTCTCAGAGTGAACAGCTTTTTAAACCGCTGCTCCGAAGACAGCAGGTCTGAATCCCACTTAAAGCAACGCCTCGATAGTAACATTCAACGTATGTCAATGCAAATGCCGCCTTTGTTCTGGCCACTGTTGAAAAGTGGTTTTTGCCTCGTCTGGACAAAAATGATTAATAATTATTATACACAGTCGCTAGGCAAGTTTGTTTTGCCCATTTCTTACCATACGTGTAATGTGTATTTATCCTAAATTAAATTAACTAACAACAAACTAGGTATAGCTTACAGAACATTACATTCGTAGTTGTTTCATAAAAACAGAATTATAGCACATGCTCTCATCACACTTTTTGGTCCCTTTATTCGTATTATTTTGTATTTGTTAGTGCTAGATCTATGCTTGTGTGTTAAATGCATCATACTTCGTATCCTTGCACAACCGTCTCCAGTACAGAACAATTTTTTAGAGAGAAAAATGTAGTTAAAATGCAGACGGGTTGTGTGTGACTCAACAACTCAGACACACCTGGAACACAATCATACATGCTAATTTTAGAGCATGAGTTTATAATAGCTTAAATCAAAATCTTCCGATCTTAAGAAGGTTGCTTCAAATGGGTATGTTTCATGCCCGAATCAAATCACGACCCCTAATTCAGAGTCGCCGGCTATTGGTTCTGTACTAGTAGGTTGATTTCAGTTATGTTTTATTCTATTTTAGCTAGTTTTATTTCATTTTGAAGTTACAGTGGAATATGAATATCTAACTACTCTTGGGCTTGTGAGGGGTGCTACCAATCGAGCTTATCCTCGAGGCAGCCCCTCATTGTGCCCATAATTGCTGCCGCATTGCCGCGCTGAACCGCCAGAGATAGCCGCTGGAGTAGAAAGTCGAAAGCTCTTTTGTCCCCCGTCGTGAGTTCAATTCGTTTGCCAATCTTCTGTAAAAGTGACCATGCCTCAGGGGCAGGTCCCCCTAGTGTCTCTAATACAAGTGGCACAAAAATGAACTCGTCGGTGAGCTGGGCGTATTTGTTGGTCTTTAGACGTTCAGCCTTGCGTGCTGCGGAGCCAGCGGCTGATGCGCTGGCCTCCATGTTCGAGGGGGCGAGCGTGTCGGTGACTGTAGCATCCCAAATAAGCGCCTTTTCCCTTTCGAAAGGGATAAGGGTTAGACCGTCAGGCCTCTTTCCGTCGCTTCTCAGGAGGCCGGTTGGCTCTCGGATACATGGCAGTAGAGCTGACCTTAAGGCCCGGGCGGCAATCTCGCTGTGACGGCTTTGACGTCCTTCGCTTCTGTTGCAGGATATCCCGTGGGTTCCCCAAATGTCCACTTGTGCTCCGCACGGACACCGGTGTTCCTCCGTTAGTCTTGTTCCCAACCTCAAGCCGATGCACAGACGAAAACTTTCGTGATCAAGTAAAGTGCCAAGGTTTGAGGAACGGATGGCTTGGAGCCATTTGCTAGCATTGGCATCCTGGAAAGCCTGCAGGGCTATGACCGGGCTGATGTGCTGGACTGGAGCTTCTGAGGCGTGTAATGAAGCAATGTGACAGCTGGCTGCCAGAGCTGCTGCAGAGCGGATTCCCAAACCTCCGAGTCTAAGAAGAAGGGTGGCTTGAGCCCAGTTGTTGTCGGCCAAGTTTAGATTGAGGAGGTCGCTAAGGCTGGTCCTAAGGCTATTGTCTAACTCCCTCAGCAGGTCCTGGTTTGCTCCGACGTCCGTGCTGCGGAGGAAGTGGACAATTCTCGATGAGCCCAAAGATGATTTTAATAGGTGATATGCGCTATGGGGATTAAGCAGGTTTAGGCGAGAGCAAAGGCTCTTTATCTTATCTGCGAGTTCTGAGTGAGTGGCGGCCGACCCCACAGGGGACCCTAAGAGCGTCGTATCTGCTGCCTCGACTTGTTTGCACCCCGGAAAAAGTGCCTCAAAGGCGGATATGTTTGGCTGGCCTTTGTAAATAATTTCGCACTTCTGGGGGTTGAGCTCAAGACCACTCTTCTGACCGAAGTCAAGAACTCTCTTGATATCTTCCTGTACCATAGATGCTTCTCCCCCAATGGTGCCATCGTCTAGGTACCAGAGATTTAAGGGGGACTGGATAGAATTGACCAGTTCTTTGATTGCTAGGCAGAATAGCGGCGGACCAAGGGGGTCGCCCTGCTGCACGAGAAAATTGTTCTGTCACCGAATGAGAGCTCTGAACTGGATCTGTAGGTTTGGCCAACTAAGGGGGCTGCCTCTGGCCAATCCGTTTGTACAGTTATTAGTATGTGGTCGCGACGGACCTGGTTAAAAGCATTCTTAAAATCGAGTTTGGCGGCGACGAAATTGTTGGGTGCGCTAGACATAAAAGCTCTTGTTGTGTGAACCACTGCTTCGATGCCATTAGGCGTACTGAAACCAAGCTGGTGGGCCTCAAGCTTTTCGCACACGATATTTGTTCCTAGCTTGACAGTGATTTTTGCCGCAATCCGCCGGAAGACTGAGAAAATGACAATTGAACGAAATGACCCACTCGGCTTTTTAATTGCGATGAGGCGTCTACCAAAAATAATAGGGCGAATGGGCTCAGGCACTGTGCCACTTCTGATAATGTCAATCACTTTTGCTAAGTCACGCAGTAGACGACTGGCGATACTTGTATTGGTCGTGGCAATGAGGTCTCTGAGGTGGCGCGGCCGCAGGCCGTCCATACCGGCGGTAGACCCTGCCGGAAAGGTTCGTACGGCCTCGCGAATCTCTTCTGAACTGGTGACTAGCGGCTCAGCGTGGGATAGTCTTGGTGGCAAGTCAAGGTCGGCCGGTTTACTAGGGTGTTTGGAAGTCATTTCTACGAACGCTTCGGCTGCGCAAACAGGACCTCCCACAGAAAGCAGAGCTCTCGCAGCGCCTTCAATGTCGCCTTCGCCTAGTAGCCTGATTGCTCGTCTAGCGGCGGCTTTGTCCTCGTTAGGTCGCTTGTTCCAGTGCTTCCTTAAGACCAATTCGGGTGAAGGCCCACTACCTAATCTAGGCTCCTCGATTCTGTCTCTGAGGTATGTGGTCCAACTAAGATTGTTCTGTTTTCGTGATGGAGCTTTGAGAACTCTATGCGCGAAAACCAGTAGGTTGGCCCAGCTATGCGCGTCATTGTTTTGATGTACAAGTGAAAGTATGTCGGCCAGCGCTACCGCAACTGCAGGACGGGCACTTTTACGGATGGTGTCGAGCCGTTTGTATATCTTTGTGTACTCGGCGAGTTTTTCGCGCAGGTGGGTACCATCTGTGTTATCGACCGGACTGCTGACGGGGGGTAAAAATGGGTGTTCAATGTTCGAGTGTGCTGCCGTCATGTGCCGTTTGATTCCTCTTCTTGTAAAGTTCCTTTGGCAATGCGTGCAGGTAACCCTGTTGTAGTGAGGAGCTGGGCTTAGGTTCCCTGTATCCAACCCGAGGCTGGATAAATGGTCCGTCTGCGGGAGGTTGTCCGAGTGGCTCGGACCGGCTTTATTTTCGGAGGCGTCTTGAGGCATTATGTTTTGGCCCGACAGATTTCTTCACTTCGAAAGCTGATAACAGCCTGTTGACTGGTCCGAGAAGGTTTGCAAGGTTACGAAGTGCGCTGGCTGCTTGAGGGTCCAGGCCACTTAGCATTTTTGCAGCGCTGGTGAGTCCTGCAAGAGGGTCTGCCTTGCGAGTGGAATGCGCCCTCGATGGCAACAAGTCCACCCAGGTAGAGCCGGGAGCTCGACGATATTCCGCCTGGCGCGGGCGCATTCTGCGTCGGCGATGGGTCGGTTTCAAGGCCTTAAGTAAGGCAAGCGTAGTAGTCTTATCGGACGTTCCATCCGAACTAGAAGCAACGATCTCACGGACCACTGAGGCGTAGGAATGAGGAGCGTTCTCACCTGTCTCGCATGGTGCCGGATTCGTCCGAGTCGCCGGTTTTTCTACAATAGTGGCCGCCGGGTAGTCGAACTGGACCTGACGAAGGACTCGTGCTCCGGTAATAATCTTGCTCCTTTCCCTTTTTAGCTAGTGCAAACACAATATTACTGATGAGGCGTTGCAAACGGCTAAGCTAAAGCACACCAATTATATCTTCAGATTGCCAACCGTAGACTGGCCGTAGATGAACATTATCCTCTTATTACTCTATAGCTTTGTTCACACATTCTATTTAATTACCTCTTTGATAATACTGTTGTACACGTTTTTTTTCTGTTTCAGGTTAGCGTTGCTCGCTAGATATTGATATTGATTAAGAACTACACGCCTATACTAGGTCTAATTAAAATTGAGAAAGTTTTGTTGTTATAAAAGTTGGAAGTCGAACAAATATGTCGTCTACGCGCCCTTTTCCACAAGTACCTTTGCCAGCAAATATACGTTTGTACAGCTATGGAGTCTTTAAGGAAATTTTGTATGAGAAAGTCATTCTCTACTGACATTAAAACCGTGACCAGCATATTTACTGGTAGGCGAAGGTGATCTTATACCCTGAAATGAACACAATGCTTCTTCTTAGCCCATCGCTGACTAGAACGGTCACAAATCGTTACACAGCGTTTAGTTGGTGTTTTTGTGCTTTCTGTGTCATCGTCATTCGGCATTAAATAACCGTTATTTATAACACTCCAACGACACCATAAACTACCAACCGTTTCACGGAACTCCTCACGAGAAAATTTCAGCACACATTTCTGTACCGCAAATATGCCATAAAGCCCATCCGTCGTTGGCGTGTCTGTCAAAACGGCCCTCTCCTCAATCTGTTGAGTACAAACCAGCAAAAAGTTTCTGTTTGATTTTTTTTTTTTTCAGATGGACATACAAGCAGCTATATATATTGTACCATTTATTTGATTGATCTAGTTATATAACTTTTTTATGTTAGCACTTTGGAGTGAACAATTGTCTCCGCGCGAACGTGTAGTCACGGGTTTTCTAACCCAGGGTTAGCCCAGTTCAACAAAGTGCCCCGAACAGATGCTGCGTTTCCTCGTTGAATGTCGAGAGACAGTCTCTGACGCAAAAACTCCGATGCTCTCGAGTCTCCCGTGGAAAGGTTAAGGTTTCTGCCCACGCGCTGAATCAACTTCAGTGTAAGCGGTCCTGGGCCTCCCATTGTTTCAAAAGCCAACGGACAAAATTGGTGCGGATAGCCAACGCCAGAGTATTTTCTACATTTGTTAGCCTCTGCTAACCTGGACGCATGACCTGCCTGGTCCGCCCCTGCACCGACCATCGAATTCTGTTTGATTAGTGTTTTATTTGCGGGACCCTCTATCTATCGGCTGTTTTCGCCTGGCGAACCTTCTCTCTCTCCCTCATCTTTCCTCGCGAATTTTTGAAATAAGGGAGTGCGCGCGTTACAGTACTACTGCCTTAGTGGAATTGTGCGTTCATCATGTAATCGCAAGTTACTTAATTTGATTGCCTTTTATATTGCAAGAAAGAGAAAGCCAGAACCAATTATTGATTAGAGAGATTAGCGACGCTTTTAGTTCAGGCCAGCACCGCGCTGGTTGTGTTTGTGTGGAAGTTTATATTTAATAGTTAAAATTACGAAGCAAAATACGGGCTTGGAATTGCCGTCTTTAATGCACTAAAGGCCGGACATGCTGAGATATCTAGAGCTTCCCCAACAATCTTTGTGGCAGCATGACCGCTTAGCGATTTGGTTTATTATTTTCTTGCCGAGTTCTACCAAACCTTAATATACGTACTGTATAATGTATTGTTATGATACACTGTATCAAAAAAAAAAAAAAAAAAATATATATATATATATATATATATATATATATATATATATATGCAAGTATATTAATACTCACATTTGCGAGATGAAGTTACGGGTTCGATCCTGGAGCGATGCATACTGTTTCAAAGCTACAGCTTAATACCATCATATATATACACTGAGACGCATTCTCGTATTGCACAATACACTGCTTTTTTGCTACTAATCATAATTGATCGTTGTTCTAACTGTAACGCATTGCCAATCGGCAAAAATTGGCGGAAAATCCTCTAAAAAATCCTCCACAGTCGCTGCCTACGCAACAATAACGAGAAGGTGAGCGTACCTGTATGCGTGACGAAGAAGAGACGAAGAGAGAGCGCGAGAGGATAATCAAACGGGTGCAGTTTTAGGAGAGTTAAAGCAGTGCAGTTTTAGGACAGCCGTGGCACACTTCCGCTCGTCACCAAGGCTGTTAAACTCAATCAGGCCCACCATTTAGTCGACGAGCCGAGAATTCGCCAGCTAAAACGCTGATCGCATCGGGTGGACCGACGGAGCACCCACGACGACGATCACAGCGCTCTTGCCATGGGGCTCTATATGCTGGCCCGCTTCGCTCAGTCACCACTTACTAGGCTTTAATGGGTAAAAGGGTAGCGGAACACGAACTGAACTGGAATCGATCGTTTGCCGACGGTTCGCACACTGCGCACGTACTTCTTGGTCTACGGACGGCCACGCCACGTCAAACGCACATAGTTGGCATACGGGCAATCGAGAGTGGACAGACAGAATGTCGCCTTTTTCAGACGTACATACGTGCGTGCGTGCGTGCATCACTGCCCACAGAGTACCACGTACAAGAAACCGCCTACCGGCCGCCAACTGCCTTGCCTGACATTGAATCAAATAAACAAAGAATGCAGGCTGCGATTGCAGCAGTAACAACGGCGACAGAAGCAGTAGTAATGGTGACCGCAGCAGCAGAAGTGGTGGGGGGTACATACCAAGTGCCATCGTCTTGTGGCGCTGCCGAGGACGCCGGCCGCAGATGGATAATCTAATCAGACAGGAACAGAACCTTTCGAGGGCATAGTGAAGGTAAGTAGGGACGATACTGGTCTGAACAGGGCGGGCATCAAACGCAACGGGGGCAAGCGACCTGTACTAGTGCCAGCGACCACAGCAACAGCAATAACGGTAGCATCAGTAGACGCAACAATCGGAACAGCCAGATGGACGCACGAAACCACGCAATCTAGTCTGTAGTTCTCTCCAAACGCCGATACAATAATTGGCGACATGCAGCGGAGAAGCTTACGGAGCGACGGAAGGGGCGGTTCCGTCTTTTCTTAATTAAATGAAGTGTTTAAATCTAGTCAAGCTTTTCTCCTCCACATGTTCTTCTCGCCTTCGCTGTCTGTCGTTTTTTATCTTGCCTTTGTTATTGTATGTGAAGACCAGTTTGAGTCAGCTTGCAGCTACACCCGCGAAACGTTGTGTGGCTTCTCCTTACTTTAGTCTAAGATGGGCTAATCATTGGTTAAGAGCTTAGGATCATTGTAAGAGCCATGGTGCATCGACACGATATTTTTAGTAAATAAAACGGTACATCGTCGTGGTTCATACAGCGTCCGCACTGTGCTTTCAAGGGTCCTCGTGGGTAAAAGAATAGATGACACTATACAAGTATATTTGGTAGGCTATTTGTATCTGAGATAATGACCTACGAAAATCTCTTAATAAGCAGGCTATTGGCACGAGCACTCATTTCTGGTTACCACATCATAAATTAATTAACACAAAATGAAACTTTTTTGGAGCAAACGTTTATCACAGAATGCCTACGGTAATTCGCATGACACTATGTAGCGTACAGGTGATGGTGTATGTTCATAAATAAAATAAAGCCGTCTATGAAGACTGCAGACGGCAGAGACGTGCACACTGTACGGCATAGGAAAATGTCGAACTGAAAACTTCTGAGTCATTGATATCCTGCACCAAGTGCGATGCTCTCGCCTCAAACCAGAACATGCCAGAGGGTTCATGCAGCGTTTATAGGCATGTTTTATTAAAGAAACATCCAATAGATGTTTTACATACTTTATTATAGCTATACAGCTAGGGTGCCCCCAAATAGGCTAATAAAACAAAGTGAACGTTTTTTGTACTGTATAATTTGATTTGGTTTTACGCTAAGTATTGTCATCATACATAAAACTGAGTAAACGTT